>BQNB010177195.1:0-12988 GCA_026074375.1 Tanacetum coccineum
TATTCAACTCTATCACTTCTTGTTCTTCATCTCGTGAAAGCTTAGCCTACAATTGAGGAACTAGCTAGGGCTCAACACGCGGCTTGAATTGAATTCAAAAACCTCCCGGGTCGTTTCCTTGACGAGGCTTGAATTGAATTCGAGTTAACGTTCGTAATCGGGATTTTGAATAGATTAATATTTTTGATTTGGATTATATATCTATGATGCAAAAACAAATATAAACGCAAATAAACAAGTAAAGGCAAGCTACGATTAAAGCAATCACAAATTAAACACGTAAAACGTTAACGTGGTTTAAAAACTTGATACAGACAACCTTGAAAATAAGTTTTAAACTTTAAAAGCTTTTGGTAACTGAATGTAACAACTCAAAAGAGCTTGTTAAAACTGACTTGATGACCCAATCAATTCTAAATCTAATTTGACCCTTTTTGACTCTTGAACCAAACACCTTTTTAAAATATTGATTAAGTATTTTTAAACTATTAGGCCTGAATTAAGCTAAGATATATAAAAAACAGATTAAGCGGAAGGCTAATTAAGAAAAAAAATAAGCAATTATTAACAGGAAATAAGCACCAGAAACAAGCAAATAGGTAATAAGCAATATTTGCCTTTTTTTTCTTCTTTTTCTTTTAACAGAATTATGAAAACTTAGGAACACTTGTAAACATATTATAAGATGAATAAAACTAAATCAAACACACAAGAACTAAATAAGTAGTTTAAGGCATCAATTAAGCAGAAATTAGCATGAAATGAGCATAACATTAAAAATGAAGCAAATTGAGAAATTAAAGAAATACCTTAGTTCTTTACTCAGACAAGGGCCAATATCTCTATAAAGCTTATTCACATAAGCTCTCCCATAATCAGCTTAACATCCAAAAGATAACCATGTAACAGTAATTACTCATAAACCAAAACTTGAGCCTTTTTTATTGAATAACTTGAGTTTTACAATGCTTTAAAAGAAACTTGCTTAAACATAAGCTTAAAAATAGAGTATTAAGTAAATTGCAGGAAAAAGTAGAATAAGAAAAAGCTTTAAAAAAACTGTAAATAATTAGAACAGAGTTACACTACTCCTAAAACTAGATGATTTTCCCAGTGTGATCCATCCCCTATTTATAGGGAAGTCTTGTGCTTATCCTTGTGAGGTAAGACAACCAATATTCAATTCTTTCAATAGCATTCCATATTTGTTTATGAAAAGCTTCCAATGATGGACAAATCATCATTAAAACCGTGCCTTGACTTTAATTCTTTCCTTTTATTTTTGTAACTGCATATGGAAACTATAATCTTGGCCAATCAACATTAAACTGCATCTTTATTGCATTGACTTTGTCCATTCAATTTGAAACTGCACATTAATTGCTTTGACTTTGACCATTCAATGCGTCATTTTTGGATAATATTTTATTATATTTCAAATGAAGGAGAAAGCTGGTAACGGGCGTTAGTGTAGGGACTAACGATGTCATGGCTTGAGGACTAACGATGTGATATGTTTCTGGTGTGGAGACTAACAGTCGTTAAGTCCTTATTTGGGCTTCTTCCTTGGGCCGATTTTCTTCATAATTTGGGCCGGTCTTGGCCCATTAATTTTTTGGCTATGTTGGCCCACTAAGATGCATACGCCTTCGGCTTCGGTTTTTCACGCTCTTTTCATTCTCGTGCTCGGTTTTGTCCGTTTTGGCTTCGTTTTTCGTCTTTTTGTGTATATCCGTTACCTGCACATTCAATAACACAAAACAAGCATATATTTGGCATTTTATGTCCATTTTTGGTTATTTAAGCTCGTTTTATTAAGGAAAAGGTATGTGTATTTAAGCACATACCAAATCCCCTCATACTAAAGTATTGTTGTGTCCTCACGCAATGAAATAAATCAATGTTTAAAATACCAAAAATTTCAACCCCCTTAAATTAAATACCTTGAAAAGTAGCAAAGTGTAAAATTAAAAGGGATTAAGAAATTTCTAGTTTTTTAAACACTCCCCGGTTTACCATTTTCCTCTTGCACACATTTTTTGGTTCTTATTTTCTACTACATACAACATGCTGGACTTTCATTATTGAACATAACTTTTAGGATCACTGAATAAGAAACTCCTCAATCCTAAGGTGCCCTAAAAGGATAAATTCATCGTCCTTGATTTTTCACCTATTCCCAAACTAAGCTTAAAAACGAGGTCATTGTTAATTACAAGTTGGGATGCTAATGCTACTCATATTTGCAATTTGTGTAAAACTTCTCCTCCCGACAGATATATATATTAAGGTGTGTGTGCTCAGTTCGAATTTTGACCATCCAACCCACATTTTAGATAGTTATAACCTTTCCAAGCTTCGCGTTTCGCTTTTGGATCAATGAATTCAAAGGTGAGATTGCCCCGTGTAATGACTTTCTTCTCGGCCGATCCCAGCCTCGTCGGCTAAGTGACCAGGCTTTTGACACCTCACAGAGAATAATTGTCAAGACTTTCCGACTTAAGAATCCAACACCAAAAACTCCCGGTAATTCACTTGGCAAGTTTATAACTCAAAGCAAGCTAATTCCTCCAAGATTAAGACATTGTAGGTAAGTTAATTCCTTTAGAGTGACTTTCTTCTCGGAACCTCCCGACCTCATCGGTCAAGTGCCCAGGCTTTTGACACCCCGCAGAGAATACTGATCAGAATTAACAAACGTCCGGTTTCAAAATTTTGTAGGGATTAACAAATTTAAGCTCAAAAGAATGTTTAAATTTTAGAAAAAGTCATTTTCCCTTTATTTATTAAGCGACTTATACTAGCAACATATTTTTCACATCATTTTCTTTTTATTTTTTTTTTCACTCTTTTATTATTATTATTATTATTTTGCAACATTTATATTTACACAGTGTACAGGGAAAATTTCTTTTTAGAAAATTAAAACATATTTTCGATCAAAAACTCTTATTTATCAATTCATCGATAAAGCTTTTTACTCTAAAAATGTTGATCTTAAAGGACTTTTAAGAGTGATAAAACTCTAACTTGTCTTTCAAAAAAAGCGCGTATTATTTGTCATTTTAGAAGCTACTAGGAGAAAAAGTCACAAATTACACTTATGAGCTTTTAAGATTTCCAACTAATCCTTGCTCAGCATTCCAACTTATATTTAACTCTATCATTTCTCGTTCTTCGTAAATTTAAAATCTTTAATAAAAAGATCCGCGAATGCTTAGCCAAATAAAATTAAGCTTTGCATATTTAAAGTCATTTATGGAAACTTGCAAAATCTTGGCCTTTTGAGCTAGAAGTCGCATTTTAAAGCTTCTTGTATAAAAGACTAGCAAAAGCTTATACATTTATAAAGGTTAAGGGAGTAAGCTAGAGCTCAACACGCTCGGTCAAGTCAAAAATTATTCTTATTCTCACCAGCGAAAAGTCTAGATTTGTGAAACGCTTATTTTATTTTTGCAAAAAAATTTAAATTTTGGCATAAAATCACATTTTTTTGTATTTTCTTGGTAAAACGGGGTTACGTGAAAGACATAGACAAATGCAAGTGGGATCAAATCGACAGATTCCCCCCTCATACTAGAACGACACATTGTCCTCAATGTGTGGGGGTTGCCAACCCCCTCATACTAATTTCAATGTATATTCCTAATATAAAAGGGAATCTCACGTAAATCTAAAGCCGTTTATTAATTATGCCAAAGATTAAACGTTAGTCAATAAGATCAAGGATATAGGATTCCTAAAATAAGCATGCAAAGGGATGAAGATCGAGTGAGCATTGGACAAAACCACGAGCACGAGAGTCTTTATAATTTGGGTAATCCTGACAAACATCACAGACAACAAAAACACAAGATTGGAAGAGGCGAGCCCCCTCACGTCACACTTATTAGAAAATAGAAAGAAGACAGAAACACGGGTTGCCTCTCGAGAAGCGCTTTGTTTTTGTTAACCGAGTCACGAGCTTGACTCGACCCCGAATTTAATTATCCATGGGGAAGGTTTGGAGATCCGGGACAACCATGGGTGGTATGTCCCCTCCAAAGTAATGTTTGAGTCTATGACCGTTCACCTTGAAGTTAGGTCCGTTAGTTGAAGATAACTCAACGGTACCATAAGGGAAAACTTGGGTGATGGTGAACGGTCCGGTCCAGCGGGTCTTAAGCTTGCCCGAGAAAATATTTAATCAAGAATTGAAGAGAAGGACTCGATCACCAATGTTAAAGACGCGGTTCTTGATTTTGAAGTCGTGATCTTCTTCGTTTTCTCTTTGTAGATTAAAGAGTTCTCGTAAGCTTGATCACGAAGTTCATTAAGTTCATTCATTTGAACTTTCCGGTGATCACCCGCGATCTTAAGGTCGAAGTTGCAGTGCTTCAAGGCCCAATAGGCCTTATGTTCAAGCTCGATGGGAAGATGACAAGCCTTTTCGTACACAAGCTTATAAGGGGTACACCCGATGGGTGTCCTAAACGCGGTACGGAAGGCCTATAATGCATCTTCCAACTTATCTGACCAAGAAGCACGGTTTTCACCTACGGTTCTTTCTAATATACGCTTCAGACCACGATTTGAAACCTCCACTTGTCCACTCATTTGTGGATGATACGCGGTAGAAAGTCGGTGGGTAACCCCATATTTAAGCATGACCTTTGCGAATTGGTCATTGCAAAAATGAGTACCGCGATCACTAATAATAACACGAGGAGTTACAAAATGGGTGAAGAGAGATTTTAAGAACTTACAAACAACTCGGGCATCATTAGTGGGGAGCGCTTTCGCTTCAACCCATTTTGACAAGTAGTCAACGACCACGAGAATGTACTTGTTCCCTCGTGAAGACGGGAACGGGCCCATAAAGTCGATTCCCCATATGTCAAAGATCTCGCAAACTTAAATTGCATTTTGAGGTATCTCATCACGTTGCGAGATTTTGCCTTGACGTTGACAAGCGTCACACCGTGTGACCAAGTCATGGGCATCTCGATAAATCGTCGACCAATAGAAACCGGAACCAAAGACTTTCTTAGCGGTGTAGTTGGCACCATGATGTCCCTCGGTGGGTCCATTATAGCAAGCCGTGAGGATATCAACGGCTTCTTGGCCATATACACACCGTCTAATCACTTGATCCGCACAAATTCTAAACAAGTAGGGGTCGTCCTAAAAATAATGCTTAACATCCTTAAAGAATTTCTTCTTTTGTTAGGACGACATCCCTTTTACAATAAAGTTCCCCGCATGGTAATTTGCAATATCGGCAAACCATGGGGTGTTAGAATCACCTCGAAAAGTCACCATCCCAAGTGTCCCGAGAGGAAATGTTTCGGTAATTTCCTTTTTATCGGGATCACTTTGATGGGGATTCTCTAGTCTGGATAATTGGTCGGCCTCTACATTCTTCGCTCCTTTTTTTATCACGGATGATGACATCAAATTATTAGAGGAGAAGAATCGAGTAAAGCAATATCGATTTAGCATCTTGCTTAGCGAGCAGATACTTGAGATCCGAGTGGTCTGTATACACTATGGTCTTCGACAAGACTAGATAAGGTCGGAATTTCTAACATTTGGTCCATGAAGGGTAACGGGAAATGGTCTTTTCGGGTAGTATCGTTGAGTTTCCTATAGTCAATACAAACACGCCACCCGGTAACTAACCTAGTTGGAATCAACTCGTTATCTTCATTTGTCACAATGGTCATTCCACCCTTTTTGGGTACACAATGCACGGGGCTAACCCACGGACTATCCGACATAGGGTAAATCAATCCGGCATCAAGTAGTTTTATAACTTCCTTTTTGACAACTTCATGAATTTTTGGATTAACCCTTCTTTGATGTTGAACCGCCGGTTTAAAGTCATCCTCCATTAAGATTTTGTGAGTGCAAAATTATGGGTCAATACCCTTAACGTCGAAGAGTTTCCAAGCAATTGCTTGCTTGTAAGACTTTAAAACCTTTATGAGGCATTCCTTCTCTTCGTCTTTTAAGTTTTTAGCAATAATGATGGGTAATTTATTGGTACCCTTCAAAAATGCATACTCGAGATGAGAAGGTAAGTCCTTGAGTTCAAGCTCCGGAGGTTCATCAACTGAGGATTTAACGCTTTTAAGTTCTTCACACTTTAGGTCCTTCGAAGGGAGAGGAGAGTACAGGTCTTTATTTAACATTTCTTCAATTAGACGAATGTCTCCCTCTGGATTAAATTCAGCATCCTTAAATTCCGGTGGAACTGAGTCGCTTGCAAGATAAGCTTCAATTTCTTCTAGAATGAAATCACCTCCCTCAAATGGAGTAAGGGAGGGTAAAGATTTAGCAATGATTGAAAATACCCAGAGAATCCATCTAAGAAACAATAGTACTCGTTCCCAGCTAATCGTTCTAACATTTGGTCTTTTCGGGTAGCATTGTTAAGTTTCCTATAGTCAATACAAACACGCCACCCGGTAACTAACCTATTCGGATTTTGTTATCTTCATTAGTCACAACGGTCATTCCACCCCTTTTAGGTACATAATGCACGGGGCTAACCCACAGACTATCCGAGATAAGGTAAATCAATCCGGCATCAAGGAGTTTTACAACTTCCTTTTTGATAACTTCATGAATTTTTAGATTAACCCTTCTTTTTATGTTGACTTGCCGTTTTAAATTCCATCCTCCATTAAATTTGGTGAGTGCAAAATTGGTGGTCAATACCCTAAATGTCAAGAGTTTTTCTAAGCAATTGCTTGCATGTGAGACTTAAAAAACCTTTATTAGGCCGTTCCTTACTCTTCGTCTTTCAAGTTTTAGGCAATAATGACAGGTAATTTATTGGTACCCTCCAAAAATGCATACTTGAGATGAGAAGGTAAGTCCTTGAGTTCAAGCTCCTAGGTTCATCAACTGAGGATTTAACGCTTTTAAGTTCTTCACACTTTAGGTCCTTCGGAGGGAGAGGAGAGTACGGGTCTTTATTTAACATTTCTTCAATTAGACGAATGTTTCCTTCTGGATCAAATTCAGCATCATCAATTCTCGGTGGAACCGAGTCACTTGCAAAACAAGCTTCAATTTCTTCTAGAATGAAATCACCTCCCTTAAATGGAGTAAGGAAGGGTGAAGATTTAGCAATGATTGGTTCAAAAATTGGAGTGGGATTGCCACTCTCGGAATTGTCAGAGATCCCTAACACTTCTTGAGAATACTCCTTACAAGCTATATCGATGACATCGATTTGGTTAATTGATTCAACATCTTGGAGGAGTATCTTGAAGTGTTTACAAACTTTTGAATGTTATGGCTTCACACTCTCAGCAGAGTTAATTCTTTACCGAAACATCAATCAAAGCTCGTCCGTCCTCAAAAGGGTCACCCAAGAATTAAGGGAACTCGAGATGGAATACAGAATCTACGACTACAAAGCCAGCCCGGAAAATGGAGACTTTCCTACTCTCAACAAAGACATCCTTCGGCAATGCCGGTTGTCCTAAGTAGTAGACCGTTCTGCAAACTTAAGATTTATTTGATGTAGGTGTAAGTTTGGGAGTGAAAGCTTCCTCCATATGGAGAGAGGCATCAAGTTGATGCTTGCACCAAGATCGGCCAAGGCTAAGCATTCAACTATCTCTGGAAAATTACATGGAATGAGGAATTTACCGGGGTCTCCCAGTTTTTCGGGTAATTTCTTTAGGATAACCGCCGAACAATTCTCATTCACCGGTGTATTAGATAATTCAAATAATTTCTCCTTATTGCTAAGAAGATTCTTGAATTTGGAAGTGAATTTGGCATGTAGAGTTAAGCATCCATGAAGCTAAGAACGAAGTGTAAGCTTCGAAAGATTTGAAGAAACTTCATCATTTGATGGTCGTCTCTTTCTCGGAGCTTTTGGTTGTTGAGTCTCGAAGGATAAGGTAAATTCGGTTTAGGCTTAGGAGCATTAACGGGCTCAGAGGTTGGTGCTTGAGTTGGGACATCCGGAGGTTGGACTTTTTCGGTACTTGGTTGCACCGGATCCTTTGTTACCTCGGGCTCTCTTTCCACCACCTTGGGAGAAGAAGAGAAAGGAGGAGGAATCGGAGGTCCATCGTAAGAAACACCACTTCGGGTGGTGATTGCTTTCAAGTCACCTTTCGGGTTAGCAACGGTATTGCTAGGAAGAGGACCCGAACTCGGAGGTTTGTTCATTTGAAAATAATTGCTCAACATATTTTCCAGCTTGTTGTTTTGTTGCAACATCGTGGCCTGAAATTCGTTTTTCAACTCAGTTTTCATATTAGTGATTTGATTTTGCATAGCTCGCATGTTTGTGTCATTAACTTTCATGTAATTTGCGAGTTCATTTGACGGAGCAGCTTGAGTTGGTGGAGTCGGAGCTCGGTAAGTCGAATTTCCTGGGTTGTAATTATTTCCCTGGTTTTGATTGTTTTGAACTGGTGGAAAACCGGATGGTCGAACTTGATGAGCTACACTCGGAGGACGGTGTCCAGCATTTCCCTCATTATAGTTTACTATGGCTGCAAAAACATATGCTTGAATATTATCTTGATAACCTGAAGCATTACCATCGATGGCAAGACACTAGTAGTAAGGGTGTGGTCCACCACAAGTAACACAACTCTCTTCAACCGCTTTAACAGAAGCTGGAGGAGGGGTTGTGTTTTTAAGAAGCAAAGGCTTAATGGCATCGGTGAGTGCAGCAACATCGGGTGAAAGACCCGAGGTAGAAGTGTTCGTACTCACTTTGGCAATAACTGGTCTGTTTTTGTGAATTGCGAACTTTCGACTTATTCTCGATAAGGATTAATGCATCCTTAGGAGTCTTAGTCAAAAGATTGCCACCGGCGGCTGCATTCAACGAATCTTGATCGGTTGATGTTAAGGAATTATAAAAAGTATCAACATGGTGTAATTCCGTGAAACCGTGATGTGGGCATGCACGAAGGAGATCTTTAAATTGCTCCCATGCCTCACAGAATGATTCATCAAATCGTTGCTAAAAATTCGTAATCTCATTGCAGAGATTTGTGGTTTTTGAAGGAGGAAAGAATTGGTTAATGAGTTTGGAAACAAGATCTTCCCAAGTCACTATAGAGCGAGGGGGTTCTTTTGCCAGCCAAATCCGGCTGGCCCCTAGATGGAAAACGGGAAAAGCATAAGCTTAATCGACGAATTAGGCACATCTTTATACTTAATCGTCGAAGTAATCTTGTTGAACCAACGAATATGAGCATGAGGATCTTCCTTCTCAAAACCGCAAAATTGCTTAGACGTTACAAGATTGAGTAAACCATGTTTAAGCTCAAAATTCTCCGCTAGAATAGCGGGAATAACGATCGCATCTCCGTAACCCTCGGTGGGTGCTTGGAGCAATTCCGCCATAGTACGTGTATCGGCCATCGTAACTACGGGTTTTTCAACAATAGTCGGATCGACTTGTTGGGAATGTTTTTTATTACGACGTCTTCTGGGAGTTGTTGACAGTTCAACAACTATACCTGACGAACGAGTGCGCATGCACTAAAAACAAATCTTTTATTAAAAACTAAACACAAAAATTCTTTTTGGCAACCGGAAGTCAATTTGCCCACGGTAGCTCTTTAGAAAAACTTGCAAAGAAGCGGAGGAATTGGTAAGCGCGAAGCGTTTTAAAAACCTTTTCCTTTAGGGTGAAGTTCTTAGGATCAAACCCGCCTTATATCCCTCTTATAGCTTGTAATCCTAAAGGTGAGCCGATTTAACAATTGACAACTCGATTTCTTTTGTTGTTTTTTAATTTTTTTGGATTTTTGATTACTTTATAAATTTTTTTTTCAAAAATATTCACAAAAACAATAATAACTTCCGAGGAAGGATCTTCAAAAAACAATCTTTAAACGATAACATGAAATTCGTAACACAGCCTCCCCGGTAACGGCGCCAAAAATTGATCGAGTCAAAAGTATATATATATATATAATATAGGTAAATCAGTAAATCACTTTAAACAAAAGCGATAAATGAATTCACAAAAAAATATAATTCCGGAAGTATCGACTTCGAAAGTAACCCCTTCTAGTCGTTTCCCGGGTCGTTTGTGTTCCAACGAGGCGTGAATTGAACTTTTTGTTGACGTTTGTAATCGGGATTTTGAATAGATTAAGATTTTTTATTTGGATTCTAATTTCTACAAATATAAAGGAAATAACAAATAAAAACAAGCAACAATTAAAGCGAATACGAATAAAAAAAACGTTAACGGGATTTTAGAAACGCAACCTAAAAACTTAAAACATTAAATTTTACCCCTAGAAAAGCAAATTTAATTTTTAAAAGTCCTAAATGATAAAAGAAAATTTTAGAAAAAAGAATTATATTTTTTTGACTTTTATTTAATTTATTATGAATTAAAAACAGTTTTAATCAAAAAATATTATTAAAAATACTAAACTATTTTATAAATATCTGAAAAATTTAAGGAAAATACTTTTATGTATTCTTAATTTAAGAAAAATAAAACTGACTAAACAGTTTATCCGAATAAGCTGGAAATAAGCTTATATAAACTGTTAGCTTAAAACACCAACACCCCTTATAATTTAAACAATGCAAAGTAATAACGTAAAGTCCCAAGGGCGCTAGTGGTAGAGGGAGTTGTGTTTAAAACGTTGGGTGGTTAAGGTTGAGGTCCATGGTTCGACCCTGGACTTCCCTATACTGCCTAATGTTTTTATTTTTTTTTTCTTTTTTAAACACTTAACTAATAAACCTAAATATGCAATTTTTGTAAAACAGCTTTTTATGAAAGACAGTAATAAGCCCAGAATAAGCAAAAAAAGTGACAGAATATGCTAAACACTTAAGGTTTTTAAAACAATATTGCTAACAGCCTATTAAGGGAACTTTGAGCTAAGATTTAAGGGACAAAAGCTATAAGCTAATGGGTAAATCATGTTAGAATAAGCCAATAGAACTCATGTTAAACAACTAAATAAGCTAGAAAATAGCACTAAAAATAGGCAGTTTACTGTTTGTGATTTCTTTTTAAGATTAGGAAAAAAGTCTAAGATAGCTTTTGCAGCCCTATAAATAAGCACTTGAATGTTGGTTTAAGCCATTAGAAAGCTAAAACAAATAAGCCTTGGACTCCAATGAGCTTATAAAAGCTAAATTTGAACCATAGAACAGGTTATAACTTGCTAAAATGAAGATCCAAAAGGGTATTTCAAAACTGAAATGATTAAACCCAAGACAGAAATATCAAAAAACTTTAAAACTCAATGAAACAGTAAAAGGTCTTAAGGTTCCAGGTTCTAGGGATGATTTTGAGTTTGTTCAAACACAAAAGAACGACATCCTAAGACCTCTTAATCCAAAATCAAACTATGACAGATTCAAACTTAGAAATCTCTCAGATTTTAAGAAACAACAATGAAAACTTAAGAACTTAACACAACTTGGAATAAACTTGTTCAGAACATGATTTAGAACTAATCTAAAATGGATTTTGAAAAGACAAAAGCCTTAGCAGTATTAACCTATTGTTAATACTGTTAAGACAAACACCCCTTTGAAAACCTATTTTTCATTTTAAACTTGATTAAGACTTTTTAAGCTAAAATTCTTGAGCATAGATGTTTAACCTTGTATATTAATCATTAATAAGCAAAATTCAACCACTGATAAGCACTTAATAATAAGCAAACCAAATAAGCTATTTTTAGCTTTTTAAGACAGATTTTTGTCAAAACATAAACCAATGAGATTTAAACCATCAATAAGCACCAAATAGCAAATAAAGACAATAATAAGCATTAATAAGTACAAATAAGACAGAAATAAGAAGTGAATAAGCAAAACATTAAATAAGCTGTAAAATTAAACTAAGAACTCACTTTTTATTGATCAATTCTTTAAGAGTACAATGCTTGCAAGGTAAAGATGCTTATATGAAAGCTTGAAAACAGGTAAATATAAAACAGTAAAGTAAATTTTGCAGGAAGAGAAGTTGTAAAAGATTCGATGCCCTTTGCTTGAAATCTTCTTCTATTTATAAGGTTATGTTGTGAGATAAGATTGCCACAACCTTCAATCCTTTCAATCATTCCATAATTGCTTATGGAAAGCAATAATCGTTGCCAATCACCATTAAAACTTCACTTTGACTTTGTCCCTACTGTTTAAGCGTTTTCTTATTCAATAGGGTGCCTTGAATGTGCCCACGTGGCACTGGCGTGTGTCAGGAGTGTGGAGAAGTGTGTGAAACGCGTTCGCATCAGTGGAGGAGTGGGTTGTGGCTTGTTTTGGTCCTTCCCGCCATTTTCGGGGTTCAAAATTGGAGGATGCAGGGTAACGGGCGTTAAGGGGTTAAGGGGTAAAAGAGTAACGGGGTTAGGGTATAAGGACTAACAGTGTAAGGGGTTGAGGACTAACTGTGTTAGTCCTTGGGGACTAACGGTGTAATACACTTAAGTGGGTTGTTAAGGTTTAAAGGTGTAATGGGTTAACGGTTGTTAAACTGAATTTGGGCTTTTTATTGGTTGGGCCGGTTTGTTTTATTTTGGGGTTTTTTTGGCTTTTCTAATTATAAGGCTTTGTTTAAATGGCTTAATGGGCTGACTTGGCCCATTAACTTGGGTTGGGTTGGCCCACAAAGATGCATACGCCTTTGGCTTCGGTTTTCTACGCTCTTTCCAATCTCGTGCTCGGTTTTTGTCCTGTTTTTGTCTTTTTGTGAATATTCGTTACCTACACAGTGAACAACACAAAACAAGCATATATATTTGCCATTTTATGTCCGTTTTTGGTTATTTAAGCTCGTTTTATTGAGAAAAAGGTATGTGTATTTAAGCACATACCATACGCAGTACTCATATCCAAGTTAGTACCCAAAGCCTTCTGAAGTGACCTCCAGAAATTCGATGCGAACCTCGGGTCGCTATTACAAATGATTGAGACAGGGATTCCATGCCTCGTGACCACTTCCTTTAGGTACATTCTTGCCAGTTTCTCCATGGGATCA
>BQNB010177197.1:2597-12988 GCA_026074375.1 Tanacetum coccineum
GTTCTACATTTGGTGTCATTTTTAAAATGAGTCAATGTTTGAGGGGGAGATTTTCGAATAACAAAGTTTTAATGTTGTTGGATAGATCATCACATGACAATTCTTATGTATTCAACACATTATAGAAAATATCTTAATAACAAATCAGTAATAATAATGACTATTAAATAGATTCTATGTTATAAGATGATCCAGTGGTTGAGCACAACTTTTTAAGAATTCTTCAATGACAATTCATAATCTCTCAAAATTGTGTGCTCAACAATGTTAACCTTCAATTTTATATTCATTTTACAACTTGATATTATTTTTTTGATGTCAAACATATGTAAAATTGAGGGGAAGCAAGTTTAAGTTCTATATAATTCATGCTGAAACAGTTTTTCTCCCCACAAGATTTTCATGACAAACTTTAATCACAAAGTATTTCAAAAACTAAGTGCTTTCTATTCTTACCTACATGTGCGAAACATTTTTGATTATCAACGCGCGTCTTAAGGGGGAGTTTTTCCAAATAGTTGAAACTTTTAAAGTTTTAAACGTTTTGATATTATATCAAACACTTTGATTGATTTTCAAGGTTTTATAGCTACAATCAATTACCCAACAACCTATTAATTTCACAACGATTCTGATGTCATAAGGTGGTTAGGTTAGGTATTAGTCCTATGATCCAACCTAAAACCGGAGGGATCTACCCAAGGACACTCTATAGTTAGAAATAGCAGTCCTTAGGTATGATTGGAGATGAATGAGTTTAAAGGAATAATGCCGACTAAGATTGAGCTAACACTAGAAAAATTACAACAAAGTGTTAGTAATGACGTCTTGGTAAGCATTGAAGGGGTTGAAGAATGAAAAAGAAATGTATGGATAAAGGGTCTAAAGAAAGAAGCCCTCCACACACTTTAGGCAGAAACCGGGTCAATACATATGCTATCAGTCTTCACAAAGATGAATTCTGATATTGAAGAATGACATCATGGACCCAGTGATGCAATGCACAACCCTTCCCAGCCATTTGAGTTTCTCTCAATAGAAACTTATCTCATTTGTCACGGAGATACACATGACTTCTATTGACTTTCTCACTCCGAGTTAGTTGATATTGAATAGGTGGCAGTTTGCTCCAGCCTCTGAGTACTAAAACCAAATTGCACTAATCAAGTCTAGAGCCAAGAGATCAATAAAAAAAATCTCATTAGGACACATTCCATTACAAACACTTGTTGAACATCATCAAGTTCACAAGCTGTTAACAAGAGTCCTACGCATTATCCTTGTGATTATGCCAGAACATTTAAGTGATACTTAGTATTCACAGTAAATATGGAAATCCTGCTTGAGCCAACATCAAACAAGCTCTTGGTAGGTGACATCTGAGATTCCAACGATGGTGAGATTCTATATGAATCAAACTTGTTCCAGTAAATGAATTGATGACATAATCAGAAAGATAGTAACTATTTGATTCACTCTTACCGTGTTGTCTGCTTTGAGATGTTCCGGTATTGAGAACAAGCAAGTACAGTGAATCTAATGCATCTGCGTTAGAGGATCTAACACTTTGAGCTGGAAACCCTGTCAAGGAGGTTCTTTTAAATTGAACCTACCTAATCACAGGTACAATATTTATACTGTTAAAATTTATACTGTTAAACGGTCCTCACAGAACCGGAGGTTAATGCAACCAAATCTCGATGAATGACAAAGCCATATTCGTCCATATCTGCTATTTATCACTAACATTTAAATACAAGTACAAATGGTGGTGTTGCTGCCTTACTCCAGCTGAGTCGGATTCATTACCACATGCTCATGTTCAAACTACAAAGACATACTATTGGCATCAAGATCCAAGAATCAAGAAAGCTCAAACTAGAAGACAAAGACTTCTGCAAACTCTGATATACAATATCTTCCTTTAAGATATCAAGTCTATCAAGGGAGATTGTTAGCAAGCTTTCAAGATGATGCATAGTATGAGCATGTTGGTCAAGACACAAGATCGCAAGATGGCAAAGACGATCAAGACAAACAAGGAGAAAGATTTAAAGATCTCGGAACTAAAGACAAAGTCAAATGACAATGACAAAGGCTCAAGATCAAAGATCACACAGCATGAAGGAACAAGCCTACAACAAAGACAGAGACCCAGACCACAAAAGCTTAACGACAAAAGCAATCTCATTAACCTCATGAAGGAGTGTCACAATGAACTCACTTCGGGGGAGATTGTTAGCCTCAAAAATATTGAGTCGAACATGAAGTTCGTTCATTAGGAAAATTAGGTCTCGGTCATTTATTTAATATACGTTGTATTAGGCTAGAAACGGGAAAAGGGCTCATTTAGTAAACTAATATTGTATGTTTAATGGGCCTAAGCCTAAGTAAATACCGAGCCCATCCCACCTAGAAAGCCCATGGCTCATTAGAGTATTTAAACCACTTTCCACTATGGAAAATGGTGTTGGTTCCATTTGTTTTCACACACTTGCAATTCAACCATTTCATTTTTCTCTCTTTATTTCTCTCTAAACTCTCTCTACTTTTCTTCATTTTTATCGCATCTTATTTTCTTATCATTGATTCATACAAGTTATGGAAGTGAAGTGATTTTGGGTTACCGACATTCTCAAAACAACATCCTCACAAAACACCACAACAATCTACAACATCTGCCTTAGGCGAAGTATACCATAGCCTAGGCGCAGTAAACAACCAACCCAACCTATACCCATCGTCACAATAACCATCTCCTTCTCCAAACAACAAGACTCGAAAACTTAATTGAAAATTGATCTTAGATTTATGTTTTCGTGTTGTGACATTAATCGTCCAGTCCTTATAAAGATCATGAACATGAATAACGAATCATCACGGATCTGTCATGAGAAAAACCTCTCTTTGCTATAAGAAAATAATGAAGAAATATAACAATCATGCTATTTTCTCTCTTTGTTTCGATTGAAAGACAATCAAATGAAATCACAATACCTACCTGAGACCCGTCATGTGTTGGACATCTTCATTCATCTCTCTCCCAGCACAAACACTAATCTTAATAATCACTTTCCTAAACCATTTCTTCATCAGATAGTAGCAAGGATTGGACATCAGCAAAGTTGTAAGGTTTCAAAATCCAGCTCTACTTCAAAAGAAGTCTTGCCTTCGGTTTTGGTCAGGGACCGATACCTTATTCTAGCTGACTAGGTCTGTGTCAGCTATTATCAAGCATCATCCTTGATGCTGCAACAACAGGATTGGTTAGTGGTTCCATATCAGCGGGTAGTTTCAATCCCTCAATTTTTTGTCCCCACTTGGCACTACACGAACTATGTCATGGTTTTATCGTACCTTCATTAGAAACCATGGAAGGCAATCCTGTATCAATGGGTTGTTTGTTTCCTACTAAGTTTTTGGGATCAGATTTGCGAGTGCCCTCATCGAGTTGAGTGGAAGGCAATCCTGTACAAGTGAGTTGTATGTTTCTCTTTAGATCTTGGGGATCAAAACGTTGCCCTAGGAAGATTGAGTGAGATTGAGCCTCAATCCCTCTGTTGGCCTAGTGGCTGGTGTTACCTTGGTCTCAATGGATGTCTTTTTGGACTTAGGTTTCTTCCTCTTTTGAGGCAGTGACCCTAAAGCCTCAGGGCCCTATGACTGGGGTAAGGTTAGAGTCACAGTCTGAGACTTCCCTTTCTTCTTCTTTACAGTAAAAGGAAGTGGGGTCACTGAATTTTCACGGTTGTTTATGTTAGCCTTAAAATATGGTGACAATCGGAATTACATAGTTTTCATAGGCAAAACTACAGGGACAGAACTGTTAAGTTAGTGAATAGAGTCCCTTGTCTTGACCTATAAATAACCCCCACCATACTTCCATGGAGGGGTGCGATTCATTTTGTAAAAAGAGTGTGTGTTCCTTGTTCTCTCTCTAACACACACCGTCTTCCTATCTTTTTCCTTCTCTCTAATATAGGCTAAAACATTAGTTCAATCCTCCCGACTCCAGATCTTTCTGTGTAGACTAGTGATTTCTTATGTTTAACAATTGGTATCAAGAGCTAACCGAGGGTGTTTTGTATTTGTGTTTGTTGGATTTCGTGATTTTGCGCTTATTTTGCGCTTATTTCATTGTTGTTTCTGTTAAAAAGTGCATAAATTTTTTTTGGTTTTTATAGAAACTGTTTTAAAAACAGTTTATTGATATTTTTTGGACCATTTATTTTACTTGGTCTTACTCCACTTGGTTCGTTTTTTGTGTCTCATAGCCTTTGAAAAAATGGCTTATTGACAGTTTGAAAGAGTTTTTTTTCTCAAAGTTTTTCTTGTGCAAGCAAAAGGACAACCGATCGAGTTGTCCCTCTTCATGAACCGATCGAGTAAACACCTTTGTCAACCGAATGAGTTTTAGCCTTTATCAACCGAACGAAGTCGTAGCCTTTATGAACCGAACAAGTAATTTGCCAAGATGGACCGAACGAGCTTTTTAACAATGTTGAACTATACAAGTACTATTAGGTGAGTTATACGGTTTCTTAAAGGCGAACTATACGGTTTTTTTTAAGGCGAAGTATACGTTTCTTACTAGGCGAATTATACGGTTCTTGTAAGGCGAAATATACGTTTCTTATTAGGCTACTTATACGGTTCTTGTAAGGCGAAGTATACGTTTCTTATTAGGCGACTTATACGGTTCTTGTGAGGCGAGTTATACGGTTCTTGTAAGGCGAGTTATACACTTGTGATAGGTGCATTATACCCTGAACTGTGAGGCAAACTATACTCGTTCAACGTATTTCAAGTTTTTCAGTTTCGAGTGACGGTCAATAACGAGACTTCTAACTTATTTCATTGTGATCGTGATTCTTTTTCGATCAACGTGGTATATTTACTTTTCACCAACGATAACCGTGTCACCCCGCATACTTTAAAACAAAAAAAACGTTATCATTTGTTACAATTCAAAACGAAAACGAAGACTAATAATGGAGGGAATAGATGGTTTTATTAATTACAATTTGAAACTGACACTTTTGGTCCCTGGTTTTCAAGACATATTCATTGCAAGTCCATTCTTTCATTATTAACCATCTTTGTTGAAATAGCTTTTCACCGTTAGTCCTTTTTCAACTAAATCTCACCGTTAGTCATTTTAAACTTACCGATCGTTAATAAAAGCTCACGTAATTCATGTTCAACAACGATTTCACCAACAACAATTTTTTATTCACGGGTTTTTCTTGATTTAGTAAAATCCTGTGAACGTTAATTGATTTCAACAACACAACAAACACGATACATAACACTAAAAATGATCCGAATAAGATTCACTAAAACGTCAAAACGGCTAAAGATTCGGATTACGATGACAAATGATCACGAAGTTGATTTGGTATCCCTTATTTGAGATTGAAGTGAGTTTCATGAAGGCGTCTACTTATTTCATCATCGAGACTTCCTTCTATTTTCTACCCCTTTTCTTCAAACCCAATCTATCGATTGATGACTAGCTTGAACGTATACAACTTATGATTGAGACTTGAATTATCTAGTTTCCAGCAGTCGGGATGGTTGGTTGAAGACCTGGATAACTATCACTTAAAGGAGTTATGTTGTAGTACTTAGTGTCATACGCAGATGTCGATGTAGATAATTTCAAGAGGTGTTGTACTTCTTATACTTTTCTGGTTGAGTATAGAGTACTTATAGATTTAATCTTGCATCGTTCTTCAATCAACAACAGTGCAAGATTAAGTAACAAATTTAAGGGATTCTACTTCATTTTCAAGTTTGGTATATCGGGTTTACTTCACTATGTGGTCATAGCAATAGCCGACAGAATTCAAGGTTGGTAAGTTAGCCAGAGAGTTTAAAGGTTGAGATGTAATCAGCAATTCTCACAGGATAATTGAAGCTACAGAACGTCAATGGTACTTCACAGTCTAAGCAAAATCCTTCAAAGTTCTTCAATGTCTTTCATAACTTTTTAAGATTGATGCTTATGACAAGAACTTCTCGAGTATATGGACGTACACGACAATGATGCTTCCGAGAGTTCGCAACCATCATAGGGGAAAATGTGTACATCCGGGACTTAGTTGACTTTGATGTTACCATGTCAACTTCCAGGGGGAAGTAGTGTAGACTACTTTACTAAGTATGGTTTGTGAAGTATTCTGCATACGTGGGAAGAATTGTTGCTGATTCCTTGCATGTACCCGCGAACAAATATTCAACAAGACCTAATCAAATTTCACACAAAAACTTGAACAAGGCATCACTAAAAGTGAATTTGAACGTGCATTTAGTCATATTTTTGGTGAAGATGTTGACACATTCACAAGAACGTTTTATCAGAACATGGATACACTAGAACAACAACTTACCAAAGAAACTATTCTTAAGTCAAACTGCCAGAATGCCTTTAGAGTGCTCAAGATACAATTTGAGAAAATTTTCACCTCCGCGCTAATAAAGCCTTCAAGTTTAGCTGGTACGTATGCAAGAAAGGACTTTCACGCATATACTGGCATAGAACCTCAACTCTTTAAAGAAACAATACTCAAAAACTTTGATTTCATTGAAGAATATATGCTCAAAACAATCATTCATGCACAAACGATTCAGAAAAGGTTGGATGACAAAAAGTTGCAGATTTAAGAGTGCACAGTTCAAGAGGTTAAAGCATCAAATGCTTGTTCAGGAGACACAGACAGCAGTGGGATTGTATCTGACAAAGGGAATGATCAAAGTTTAGAGAATCAACTCAACACATCTGGAGATGAAAGCAGCAGGTCAAGGAATGAATGCAATGACAAAAGTAATTCTGGGGATAATACGGACATCAACCCTTCCTATGACACAGAACCAATGGTTGAGGTACCATATATTGCTGAATATAATGTGTTTGCTGTTGACACACAACATTCTGAGCAATCTGAATCCATTATTAACACATGTGTAGTGGAAACGGATGATAGTAATGTCATTCTGTAGACATTGTTTGAGTGATAGAAACATCTTTTAAAAATCTTTTCAGATGAGAAATTGATATGTTTAATTATTTTTCTTAAAACAACACCAATAAAAATAAGATTTCTTTCGTTTACATAAATAAATGCACTGACACGTACACTTATTTGAAATAGAAAGCACGGGTTGTGTTGCAAAGTAAACACAATCCTTTGAATGAATATAAAGTAATTCATTCCTGAGAAAAATCCATTTCCCGTTGTGAGGCAAAGTTCTCTTTTTAAAATAGTTGCCTTTAAAATTATGAGAAGGTTGCTATTTGAACTAATAGCAAGCCATATGACATATTTTCTATTCGAACTTTATTTACAGCTTTGTACCATTATTGAATGGCATTTCTGAAGCCGTAAATATTATTGATTCTATAAAACATGTCATGAAAACCTATTTTTTGAATTTTTGATTTTTTTTTAATTTTGTATTATCTTTTTGTGATTTTATATTTTTATATTTTCCTTTTTTAAAAATATATATAAAACGAAAAATCTTTTTGGGTTTTCTGATTTTCTTATATACATATAGTATACAGGATATTTCACAAGTCACCACCATTACTCGTCTTTCTCCTCTGTCAGACATTTTAGCGTTTCCAGAGACATGCTTCTCATACCCAGCTTTTCGATCAAGAAATCGAATCTTTCTCTTGGCAACGGTTTGGTGAAGATGTTAGCCAGTTGATATTTCGTCCAAACAAAGTAAAGTTCCACTATTACATTCTCCACCTGCTCCTTTATAAAATGGTATCGTACATCGGTGTGCTTTGCTCTTGAGTGTTGAACGTTGTTGCAGCATAGAGCAATTGCACTTTTGTTGTTGCAGTACAGAGGAATCTTATTGAATTGAAAGCCATAATCTGTTAGCTGTAAACGCATCCATAGGATTTGAGCACAACACCTAGATAAGGCAATATATTCAGCATCTGTACTCGAAATCGCAATGCTCTTTTGCTTCTTGGAAGACTAGCTAACAAGTTTATCACCTAAGAATTGAGCGCTTCCTGATGTATTGCGTCTAGTGTCCTGACACCCCGCGTGATCTGCATCTGAATATGCTATTAAAGACATATCGGTATCCTTCGAGTACCAGAGTCCCATGTTAATGGTTCCCTTTAGGTATCGAAAGATCCGTTTAACCGTATTTAAGTGCTTTTCGATAGGCTTTGCCTAATACCAAGCACATAAGCAGACTACATAAATAAGGCCGAGTCTACTGGATGTCAAATACATGAGAGATCCAATCATGCCACGGTAAAGTGTAGCATCAACTGGTGTCCCCTATAGATCTTCATCCAATTTATTCTTTTCCACCATAGGTGTGTCTACAGAATCACTGGATAGCAAACCATATTTTTTAATAATTTCAAAAGCATATTTAGATTGATTAGGAAGATGCCTCTGGGACTTTGAGAAATTTGTAATCCTAAAAAGAATGACATCTGCCCCATCATTGACATCTTGAACTTAGTGGTCATCTGATTAGCAAACTTAGTACACAAAGCAATATTAGTGGATGCAAATATTATATCGTCAACATAAATTTGTACCAACAATAAGTCGTTCCCTTCTTTCCATGTGAAGAGTGTCGGATCAACTGCACCTTTGGAGAAATGTTGTGAAATGAGGAAACTTGACAGCATGTCGTACCATGCATGTGGTGCTTGTTTAAGACCGTAAAGGGTCTTTTTGAGCTTGTACACATGCAATGGATATTCTTGATCAACAAATCCTTCTGGTTGAGAAACATAGACCTCTTCCTTAAGCTCGCCGTTTAAGAATTCCGTTTTGACATCCATTTGGAAAATCGTCATATTCGTGTTGGCTGTATTTGCTATGAAGATACGAATGGCCTCTATTCTTGCAACCAATGCAAATTATTCCTCGAAATCGATTCCATCTTCTTGCCTAAACCCCTGAGCAACTAATCTAGCCTTATTCTTTAGTACCCCGCCAAATTCGTCTATTTTGACCTTATAAATCCATTTAAGTTTGATCAACATGACTTTATTGGGACACGACACCAATTCCCAAACTTGTAGTCTTTCAAGTTCATGAATTTCTTCTTGCATTGCATCGATCCATGATGGTTCGGTCATTGCTTGTTTGAAGTTCTTTGGTTCTACAAAAGTTAGGAAGGCATCAAAGTAACACCACATGGCGTCGGTTTTGAGTTGCTTTCTGGTGGAGACAGAACGAGAGGGATCATCGATCACGTTTGCTATTGGATGATCCTTAGTCCGTCTACCAATCAGTTCAAATGGAGTGTGGGATGGTCTCACATTAGATGACGATCCTTAAGAAGTCGAGTCTTCATGAAGAGATTCGTAAAGAGGATCATCATGAAATAGTAGTATCTTAGGGGATTCTTTAACACCTTGAGAAATAATTATAGAATGTTCTTGATCTTGTGTTGATGGGATACTTGATGATGGTGCATCTTGGTCAATGGACGTAGACACAGGTGAATCGGTTATTTCCACAGCTCTTGGTACAGCAGCTACTGGAACTGTAGAGACAGCAATAGTTGGACGATTGAAGTACTCATCGAACAAGGGTTGGAACAAATTATCCTAATCATCTCTTTTTGGTGGATTACAAGGTTGTTGAGGAATAATGTTTGGTATAAGTCCTGAACAGGATGTTGCAGGAGTCAAAACTTGAAGCCTGGGTCCTGAACAGAATTGTTCAAAAGCCATAACTGTCAGCTCATCGAACGTCACATGAATTGTTTCTATAATTTTCCTGGTTCTCCTATTATAGATTTTGAAAGCTTTCTTTGCTGGCGCGTATCCAACAAAAATACCAATATCAGCCTTTGCATTTAGTTTACCCAAGTCTTCACTGTCATTTGTCGGATAACATAGTGAACCAAAGTCATGAAAGAACGATAAATCTGGTTTCTTGTCGTGCATAAGTTCATATGGAGTTTTGTTGTATCGGAGATGAATCAGAGAACAATTTTGGGTATAACAGGCTGTGTTGATTCCTTCGACCCATAGGAACAGATGAGCTTTTGAAAATATCAACATTGTGCGGGCAGCTTCCACAAGAGTTCAGTTTCGTCTTTCGACAATGGCCGTTCTGTTGAGGAGTGTGAGAAATAGAAGTTTGATGCGAAATTCTGACATTTTCATAGAAATCACGAAGAGTCTGATTGACAAATTCTGTTCCATTATCTGTTCGAACATTATGGACTGTGGCATGCAAATAAACTTGAATATTTTTGATGCATTTGATGATATCATGTAGCACCTCGGAAAAACTTAGAACTCCTCGTCGTTTTACGCAAAGGTATGTACCGCAAGCAATTGCAAATTTACCGTTACTTTCCAATAAAAGTTATCCTTCAAGCGGCAT
>BQNB010177199.1:0-12988 GCA_026074375.1 Tanacetum coccineum
TATGAGTTTGAAGGTCTCATATGTGGTGTGGGTAGAATAGGTCTAGGGTCAACTCGAGGTCGTGTGTAACCAATTCCGTTATGTGAGCTTGAGTGATGTATTGTTTCCACTCTTGTAATGGGTGCTTGGGATCCTCGAGTGCTTACAAAGTGAGTTTGCGGTACAACAAGTTTAACAAAGCTAGTTGACGCAATTTATTTTTAACTTTGTTTTATAAACACTATTGGTTTGTTTGGACTTGCGGAAGTGGTTTTATCATTTTTTGAAAATCCAAGACCTTCTTTATCTTGGGATAATTATTGACGACTTAGCATATCTTCTAAAGCAATGCTACTTGATTTGAATTTTGAAAAATTCAATGCTTCATCTTGGAGCTTGGAAACATTGCTCGTTAAAGGTTCAACCTCTTGTGTGAGTTCAACACACTTTAGACAAGGTTCAACCACCTCTTTATTCACAAGTTTTTTAGTTTAAATTCAAGATCATTTATTTTACTTGAAAGTTTTGATTTTTTATCTTCTAAAGCATGTTTTTCTTTTGAAAGTTTTTCAAAAGTTTTAGTAAAATCCTTGTTAAACTTTAGGAGTTCCTCATTCTCCTTTTGCAAATCCATAATGTTCAAATCGATATTAGAACTAGATGGTTTGGATACTACCTCTTGATAGTTGATAGCCATGAGACAAGTTGTGTCATTTAGTTGTTCGTTCCCATCTTTACTATCACTCCACCCTCCTCTGATAAAAGCCTTGTTCTCATTCGGATTTCTACACTCACTAGCGAAGTGGCCTTCTATCCCACAATTGTAGCAAGCTCCCTTTTTCTTTGAGCTTTCACCACCTTTGTCCTCGAAGCTATTACCGCGGCCTTTACCGAACCGATTACCGTTATTACCAAATCGATTTCCGCGTTCGAACCGATCACACTTACGGAAGTTCCTAGCCAATAAATTGAATGCATCGACTTTTTCTTCATCAATGTCTTCGTCACTTCCTACTTGACTACCACTATCATCACTAGTTTGCTCCCTAGTGACTTTAGCTTTAAGAGCTAAAGACAACCTTTTCTTTGGTGGTCTTAGATCCTACACCATCATTATCCAAGACCATTTCATAAACCTTAAGGTTACCGACTAGCTCATTAAGAGGAAGAGTAGCCAAATCTTTGGCTTCATCAATGGCCATCACCTTGGCTCTCTATTTTAATGAAAGGGAACAAAGAAACTTTCTAACATGATTCTTGCTAGAATAGTCCAGATCTAATGATTTGAGACTAGTCATAATAGCGTTGAATCGAGTGAACCCACTATCAATAGTTTCTTCATTAGAGATTAAGAACTTCTATTCTTGAGTGAGAAGTTCAATCTTGCAATTCTTGACTTTGAGAATTGCCTAGGTGAGTGATAATGAGTGTATGCCAAACCTCCTTGGCAGTTTTACACAAGAAGACTCTTTCATACTCTTTACGTGGTAGGGCATTGTAAAGAGTCATCTTGACTTCATTGTTCTTGCCAAGCTTCTTCTTTTGATCATCTTCAAGAAGTTCATATGGCATTTCCTTCATAAGCTTGGTTTCGGAGTCTTCAACTTCATAGTAGAAATCGCCGTTTTGGATGACTTACCACAAGTCAATGTCTTTGGACTTGACGTAAGTCTTAAAGCGAGATTTCCAAAAGCAAAACCATTTGGTTCTAGCAAAGGTGGTCTTTTCATAGAACACCCCTCAACATAGTTCTCTTGAGACATGGATCTTTACTCAACTTTTTCAAAAATAGGAGTTAGGGTTTCAAATTTTTGAAAAAAGAAGCTTTTCAAATTAAAATGACTTATCAGGAAGGTTTTATCTCTTGAAAACTTGAGTAAGCTGCTCTGATATCAATTGTAGAATCATAGGGGAGGGTGAATATAGTTTTCTTGACTTCTTTGAATTTTATAAAACTTTAAGTCTCGAAAGTGCCGAGTGGTGTCCTAATCTACTTTGCAATTACAACAATAAGTAGATAGAGAGAATAAGAGACACCATAATATATACTGGTTCGGGAAGGGGGTTTAGTCCTTCCGTACGTCCAGTTGCGAATCCATGACACCGATACTATTCCTAGTATAATCCTTATGGTGGATTATAAACCGTATTACAATTTAACTCCATCGACTTTTAACAAAGCTCGACACTCACACAAAAGAGTTACTACCTACGGTATTCCGCCCTCGGAATCCACTCCTAATAACCCATGATTCGACTTAACCTATGAACTCTAAAAGCCTTCCCCTTGGAAGCTTTCCAAAACCCCAACTAGATCCTCAAAGTGTAACTAGCTTAGCTGGGTACAAGAGAATATTCTTAGAATATTCTTTGCTTAGAGAGAAAGAGAGAAAGAATTATAAATTTAAATTTTAAATTCATTAACACACATGTTGTGTAGAGATGATGAGTATGTGTGAGTTGTCAAGATGTGACATGGATTGTGATAAAGGGAGCCTCTTGATCTTAATTGAAAATGTAAAAAGATATATATGTGAAGAGGACACTTGGTTAAGTGGCAAGATCAAAGGTAGAGAGAGAGGTGTGTTTGTTGTGTGAGTAAGAAAAGAGTGTTTGTGAGAGAGGTTATGTTTGTTTGAGATATAACATCAATCCAATGGTTAAAAAGAGAATGACACTACAAAAAAGGGGGATTTTTGGGACGAACTTTTTTAGAACGATAAAAAAAGAGTGCCAAATGTATTTGGCACTATTTGGATAATCGTACCAAAAAATTACGTATTTGGGACGACTATTAGAAAACCGTTCCAAATACATATGCATTTGGAACGTTTTTGTAATAAGGGTGCCCAAGTGCAATGTGTATTTTGATACTGTTTCATCACCGGTTCCAAATACTTATTAATTTTGGACAGTGCGTTACATGAAGTTGCCTAAATCGTATATGTATTTAGAATGATTTATTGGGCTTGTGCCAAATACTTGTGTATTTGGAACAATTTTTTTAGAGTGTGGAAAATAGTAACGTATTTAAAACATTTTTTATAAACAGTTTCGAATGCATATGTATTTTGTAACATCTTTTAAAACCTGGCCTAAATGGCCATTTCTTCTCACATGTGTTGGTAACATTTTTCCTTTTAAAAAAAAATAATATTACAATCGACTTTATTCACTTTAATGCTCAATTTCCCTTCATTATTAACTTTTAGATCAAAGTTAACCTGAATATCGAACGAATGAATATATATCAATAACCTTTGTCACTACTTGACGTAACTCAGATCACTTAAAACAGGTTTCTTCCACTTTTTGGCAAGTTATTCGTTGTTGTTTCATAAATAAGAAATTTTCCTTATAAGGCATGAGTGAAAAAAATTCATATTATATGTGCAAACATGTAAACAAATGAGGTCGTTCATGTACTGGTTACCCACGAATGGCAAGTGTCTGATTTAAATGTACGCCGCCTAACGGTGGTATCCCGTGACCATTCTTAACCCCCACGTTTCGCTGACCACCCCTAAATATGTAACTAGTGAGTTTGAACCGTGACCTTTAATGGAAAAATCGTAGGCTTACCATAAGTCCATTTGATGATTCACCACTAGAAACAAGGCAACAATGACATATTTACTGGCGGAAATAAATCCGTCGTTAGTTACTGACAGAATTACCAACGGATTAATGACAGATTTTGTTACCGACGGAATACCAACATATTTCTGATGGATTACCGACACAAGAAATTCCGTTAGCAATTTGTCACCAAATAATGACGGATTTTTGACAGACTAATGACAGATGGAATATTTTGTCGGTATTCGGTCAAAAAACCAATGGATTATCAACAAACGAAGATCCGTAGGTAATCCGTCGTTAATTACCGACGGATTAACAACGGATTGTCGACGAGCGAACATCCGTTGGTAATCCGTCAGTAATTACCAACGGATTATTGATGGAATCTACGATTTCTATTTCAATATATTCTATATTTGTTTTTAAGACGTGCATATATTTGTATAACTTGTTTTAGTTATAGTGGTGTTATTGGATAATGTTGAGGTGACACACAAATAACTGTTATTCGCACTCACTACATGTTGCACTCTAACGATTTTAGGATTACTTGTTTCTATTAAAACAAAAAAGACCTAGTGTTAAATGCATGGGTGTTCAAAAAATCCGAGAAACCGACGAACCGCTTAACCTGAGGAAAAACCCGAAACCAAATAAATTAAAACCCAAAGAAACCCGCTAATCACGGTTCGGTTTCGGTTTTTGATTTTAGATATCCGCGATTAACCGAACCGAACCATGCATAATATATATGAAGGTTTCTTAACTAAACATTCAAATAATTGTACAAGTATTAATTACATTCTTGCACTACTTTTATTGTATAATAATTTTTTTGCTCCTAATGTAAACATTTCTAAAAATCTATGAGTGAAAATTGATTAATGTGATCGTAATCTATAAACGTCAAATAAATATTTTTTGTTAATATGTTATGTGTACTGAATAAATATTTAAATGTTGAAATATTAAAACAGAATACTTTGTTATATGACGTTTTATCTATTCAATGATATTTAACTTACTAAAAGACATGTACGTTCTATATCAACATTAATGTTTTAATACGCTTAAATATGAGTAAACGTCCTAAAATGTTTAATCGTGAACCGAATCGCAGGTAACCGATCACTTGGGTATCCGCATTCGGTTACCACCTAACTCAGTTCAGATTTGGAAAATAGTTAAATTAAATGCCCGCCCTGTAATAGATAGTTTAAAATTTTCAACTAAACGAAACCAAACTGCTCCATGAGTACGTTTAGTTTAAATGTATTTTGATAACTTTATATAAATCCTGCACTAACTTTGCCCAAAATGAAATTTTCTTTTCAACTTTTCAGGCCCGCCGAAAATTTTCCCTAAAATCAAACTATCCCTCCACTCATCTTTATCTCTTATCTCAGATCTAACACCTCTTCACAATATTTTCTCCCCAAAATCATTTTCTTCTCGTATATGTGGTCAAAAAATCATCATCATATCACATCCAACCACTACTACAAATAAGGGCTTTTAGACCTTCCTATATATTCTAAAAATCACAGGTCTTTATAAGACTTCCTCACCCAGCTGGCCATCGCCGGATTACATTACCATCATCATCGCTAAATATACAAGCTCCCCGTGGCTCGAAAGGTCCGTTAATGTTCCCAATATCCTTATTTTTGTTAGTATTTAGATTCGACTCAAACTTTCTTCTATGTTGGTTACGGTAACTTCTCACCAAGAAGAAAGAATCCGATGTCGTCGTTTCCGTCACACTCGGC
Organism: Tanacetum coccineum; assembly: GCA_026074375.1. Classification (NCBI taxonomy): domain Eukaryota; kingdom Viridiplantae; phylum Streptophyta; class Magnoliopsida; order Asterales; family Asteraceae; genus Tanacetum; species Tanacetum coccineum. The sequence goes on from BQNB010177199.1 coordinate 5,331, forward strand.
AGAGTTAACATTCTATGCTAAACTATTAAGATATACACTATTATGCGCCTAATATTGAGGATTTAGGTATAAACCTTTGCTCTTCATAGTTTGTGTTGTGATATTGGATTGTGTATTTATTTATTCAATTGTGTATAAATTTATTTATGATTGATTTGACATAATTTTTTACATGATGTAGCTATAGAATGTGATATGAAATTGACTACCTTTTCAATACAGTTTTAGTTTATATGATGTATACATTAATAGTATACATCTTTTTTACTTACGAACTTGTACATTGAAATTTTCACTAATAAAGTAATAGCTAGTATATAAAAAGATAATATTTACCACAAAATCAGATGTTGTATTAGTGAGGTTTGTGTTGTTATATGTGGCATTCAGAACATGCTTCACACTTAGATTGTTAACTAATGTATTTGTTTAATTTATTTTGTAGTGAAGATGAAGCGCACTTTGGAGAACATAGATACTGCTGTTAAACAAAATTCAGGTAGCACACTAGTGCAAATGTGTTTATATTAGTTTTTATTATATATCGTAAGTGCTAGTTAAAATTAGCCGTTTTGGGTTGAAACTGATTATATATCTTAGACAAAAATAAAAATGGGTTGTTTGAGTTGAAATAGGTCGATTATGCTTGATTTTTGTTGAATTGAAATTGGCTATGTTTGAATATAGTTTAGTGCAAGTTAGACTTGAAAGTTATGCTTGATTTTTGTCAAACTCAAGCTTGTGTGATCAACATATATACCTACAACAGCACACCCATGAAATGTTTTCTACTCTATGTATGCGTGTTGTAATTTATTATGTCTTTGATGATTCATTTTGTATGCCGTTATTAATCAACTGTTTGAACGTCTAATGGTGCATATTGTTATCATGTCTATGAATAGTATATGTTGTACATGGTAGGAAAGGAGAGTAGGATGCACATTGTAGAGACTCAATTCTAATAGAAATGGTATGAGAAAGAAGACCCTCGACAAAATACACAAGTATGAATTAAGCACTTGTATGGCTCTCTTGCAGAGATGTGTGTTCTTCAATGGATGATAGAAGAGAAGATTAAGAACACAATATGTTTAGACTTAAAGGATCATAGAAGAGAAAAAAGAGGAAATAATGTTTTCATAAGGTGAGGAATACAAATGCCAAGGGTGGGTATTTATAGGCTAAGGAACAAAATTTGTTAAAAAACAATTCATGTTTGATGCGCTGCCTACGCTCTAGCGCGTGGCCAGCGCGCCAGATACCCGAAGATGTTTTTCTTCGGTACTTAGCGTTTTAAACACCCTCACTTGTTAAACCTTCAATTGTACTTCACGCTATGACCTTTCAATCATTCTTATGCTCAAGGTCAACCAACTCAAATAGCCATTTAAGAAAAATGTTTGTGAAGTATTAAATGTATTTTCCTTATCCGATAATGAAAAGAGAAGAAGAATTATCAAAAAGGGGTATTTTAGGTATTCCTTAAAGTCTAACTAGCATAGTTGGGATCCAACTAAAGTTTTGAAATTACTAGTTAGGGTAGAAGAGAATATTCTTGGAATATTCTTTGCTTGGAGAAAAAAGGGGGAAAGATTTAAATTTTGAATTTCAAATTCATTTGCACACATGTTGGATAAGGATCGATGGATGAGTTATGTGTGAGTTGTCATGATGTGACATAATGTGATGGAAAGAAGCCTCTTGATCTTGTTTGAAATGGAGGATGAAGATGTGAAGAGGACACTTGGTTAAGTGGCAAGATCAAGGGTAGAAAGGAGGTTGTGTTTGTTATGTGAGTGAGAAGTGAATGTTTGTGAGAGAGGTTGTGTTTGTTTAAGATGAAGCATCAATCTAATGGTTGAGAAGAGAATGAGGGAGTTTGGATTGATGAGGTGGCTTGATCAAGGGTAGAGGAGAAAGTGTGTTTATTGTGTTTGTTTAGAAGCAATCCAAGGGTTGAGAAGTGAGTGTGGGAACTTGGATTGGTGACATGGCTTGATCAAAGGTTAAGATGAGAGTGTGTTTAATTTAAATTGTATGAAGAAGAAGGTGAATATTGAATATGTGGTGGAGAATATTTTGAAAAGATATGAGATATCTTGGTTGGGAATGTAGGGGACATAGAAGTACAACAAGTACAAGAGAAGTACATTGTGTAAGAGAATGTGAGTTGACATATGGAGGATAAGATTTAAGGTTTGTTTGGTGAAGGTTTATGTGTATGAAGGTTTAAAGATGAAGATGAAGATAAGGATGAAATCAAAGGATTGATTTGTATTAATAATCACATTGCCATTAAGAGAGGAAAGATTAGACATATGTGATTATGGGATTGTTTAGGAAGAAGATGATTGGAGTTTGTGTAGAAGAGATAAAATCACTTGTTGGGTAAGAAGGATAAAAAAAGTGATTAGGAAGAATGGGTAGAAGGATTGTGTAGAAGAAGTGTGGACTTGTACATGTGATGAATACATGTGAGTTTGTAAAACATTTGTATGGGTTAGGAAGTGAGAAAAGTCAAAGTATAATTAACTTCCAAATACCACAAACTCAATTAGTCATTTAGACTTTAATCCATGATAACCAACAATGGATTTGATCACTAATCATCATGATTCAAACAAGCTAAGTGATTTGCATCTTACGTAAAGCATATCCCATAGTGGGAAAGGATGTGTTTACGCAAAGTGACATTTGACTTAGTTTGACCAATAAGGGAGTAAAACCCGTTACATGATTAGGAACAATCAAAAATCCGGATTAAGGTCAAATGATTACATTTGCTTGTTGGTATATTGAAAGTATGATCATACTAGGTTTAGAAAGAAGTCTCGGCCTTGGCTAGAGGCGTTTGATGAAAGATTTGCGTTGGCGTTTTATAGAAAAACGATAGGATTTGTTTTTGCTACTCTCCAAGTCTAAACCTCATTTTGAGTGTTCTCAAATGCTCAAATATCGTGTATATACCTTTATTGAAGTTTCTACGTGTGTCGGGTAAGGGGAAAACCGACAATTGCTAAATCCACAAAACAGATTTCGCGTGTGGCGCGCTGGCCACGCACTGACGCGTGCCTAGCGCGCCAGATGGTGAAATCCAGTTTTGCAGATTTAAGCTACCGTTTGTGATTTTACGTTTTGCGAATGTTTATTTGTCATCGTTAAAACATAAAGGAAATCCTAGTCAATGTTGTACCATCAACATATACGAGAAACATAATCATTAAATAATGGAATGACTTAGATCCATATCATTTTTAACTCGGTATTGGAAACGAAGGGATAGTAAATGCTGAATATTTTTAGGGCACCACTTTTAGCGTGTGCGAGCTCCGTTGTTTTGGCTGTGATGATTCTGTATTTTGGTGTTAGCTGCGTTTTTAAGAAACAAAAACACGTATTAATAATGTTATAGGGTTGTTTGAGAGAAGATAAATTCTGAAAATACAAAAGATTTAAAGCGTGTTAAAGCCCAAGTATATTTGGCCCATTAAAGGAATCTGGTCTCGGGTATATAACTGATTATCATCATCAAATCAAGAAAAAAACGAAAGAGAAAAAAATGGCGTGTGTTATTTGTCCTTTTGGTGAATGTTCGGCCGATTGTATCTTTGTCGACGTCTTTCCGGCTGAACCACCGTTCCTCAAGGAAAGTAAGAAAATTGCTCTAAAAGTGAATCAACTGTATTTGGTATATTGCCATAGAAAATGTTTAACGTTAGCAAAACGTCAGGGGGGAGTTGATTTGATGAAGCTTTGTGTGAAAGCTTGGATTTTCGGATATGATTGCTTTAAGAAATACCCAATAAATGACAGTATAGAAATTCTCAACGACTTGAAAGCTAATGCTGCTTCCTCTGTTCTCAACCAAGGTGTTTGAATACTTGTTATTCAGGATTGTTATACGTTGTGCCAATGAAGGTTTTCTTTTTTATCTACAACTGGCTTTGGTATTTTGTATTTTCCGCACAGATAATAAATTTAGCATCAAATGTGAAGTCGTCTGTTTTTGTGTATGTCTTCTCATGTTTATAAAGGTCTGTCCGGACTTGGTTTTTGTCAACATCAGGTATCTTTTAGCTGCAAGTCTTTCGGTTGTTTATTGCTCTATTTGTTTGGTCTTTTCCTTCTTAATTTTCTAGCTCTTTTGTTGCATGGTTCTAATGATTGTATTTGTTGAATGACAACTAATATGATTATATGAATACGAATAAATTATCATACCGACAACAAAAATATACTTTACTTTGGTTACATCTGCTCACCAGCCGTGCTCATTGTTTTCGTTTTTGACTGTTTTCTTTATTCTACACGTTCTTTATCGAGTTGATTTATAATCTGCTGTATGCTCAAGTTTATCGGTATTATGCCCAATTGTTGCTTATTAATTTGTTGAATACCTTTAGAATCTATAGTAGACTTTGACAATTAAGGCTTGCGTCACATCAATGGCGGAACTTGAACATTTATTTAAGGAGGGCCGAAAACATTCAAAGTTAACAGTTTTTAACATCGTCAACTGCGAATGTTAAATCAATACTTTTAGCAAAAGATACCAAATTTATACCCGAAATAACGCAGGTGCTGATATAGGAATAGATGTTAATATTGCGTTTTAATTAAAGAAATTGTCTAAAAACTAAAATGTTCCTCTAATAGTTCCGCCACTGCTTTTTTCATTCATGACCTTGTTATGTACTTATTTGATGATAAATTATTGTTTGCGCTGATTATTGTTTGTCTAATCATTATTTTCTTGCATTCTTTTGTGCCTGCTACTAGTTAATTTTGGTTTTACTCTCCTTGCTATCCTTAGCCTTCCTTGATGGTACTGACATTTCTTACTTTTAATGTTAAATGTCTATCTATCTCTACTTACAAAGCAAGCTTATTTCATGTATTTTATGTAACAATTCTTGTTTGAATGTAATTTTAAAACAACCGAAATATACCAGAAGTTTTTTTTGTCCACCGGTTGCCGTCTCTTTCTTCCTTTTGATGTTTTTCTTATCACGGCTCTTTTCAGCTTACTGTTCATGTCTCATATTTTGTCTGCTTAGGGTAATTGGTCCTTCGTTTTTGGATAATTCTTACCTATTAAATTGTGGACTGCACCTTCTTAGATTCTTGGGACTTGTGTTTGATTAGTGATGCTAGGGTTCCACGGCAGCCTTCTTAAATAATTGTTACTCTAAATAATAAAGTGTTGCGACAAAGACGTTTTTTCTTTCATCTACCATTCCCTTTGGCATTCTGAATCTTCCACAGTTATCCGTTATGTTTATTTCTTCTTGTTTGCCACATCAGGTCCTTTATTTGGTGTTTGGTGTTTATTGTTTGTTGCATGTGTATGGGGAAACACTCACTTTCTATCTAAGAGCCTTCGGTATCATAACGCCGTGGGGGGCAATTTCAACACCGTGCCCGGCGTTATGATACCGCTTTGTCCAATTTTACTACGGCGTTGGTGGCCGCGTTGACACCACCACGCCCCAACGCCACCGTTTATTAAAAAAATTTACAATTCGCCCTCTCCAACTCCAATATAACGGCTAGTTTTTAAATTTTTTTTTTTTTTTCAATACCCTTATATATATATATATATATTAACCAAACTCAACCAATTTTCACACACAAAAACACAAACACTCTCTACACATAAAAATGAATCCATTTTTCCCAATGAATCAAAATAACGATGATGATGAAGAACGTCAACCCACCGTTTTCGAAATCGATGAAAAAACCGACGTTCACTTTTTGAAGCAAGCGTACGCGTATCACAACAATTGGTTGCCGAAGAAGATCGTCCACGACTTACCCGGAACCCAATCAATCGTGACCGAGAGGGGGCCGAAGAACGATTGATGGCCGATTATTTCAATGATCATTGCAGGTATCCCTTAAATTATTTTCGAAGAAGATACCGTATGCGCTGAAAACTATTTTTGAAAATAGTGAAAGGCATTAACACTTATGAGGTCGATCCTCTTCCCGATCATTTTAATTTTTTTAGAGTTCGACCCGATGCTACGAGTCGAATGAGTCTTAGTGTTATTATGAAATGCACAGCGGCCATACGCCAATTGGCATACGGCACCACGCCCGATGCGTTTGATGAATATTTGCAAATGAGTGAACGTACTGCACGTGATTGTCTATTTCATTTTAATAAGTGCATTATTTCTTTGTACATGGCCGAGTATTTAAGAAAGCAAACGTTGAAAGATGTTGAAAACATATATAATAAACATCTTACGACTCATGGTTTTCCGGGAATGCTTAGAAGCATTGATTGTATGCACTGGGAATGAAAAAAGTGTTTAGTTTCATGGCAGGGACAATACGGTAGGGGAGATAAAAAAAATACCCTACTATAATGCTTGAAGTTGTTGCTTTGCAAGATTTGTGGATTTGCTATGGTTTTTTGTTTGGTTGCAGTGTGCAAAATAACGATATTATGTTTTAGATTAATTCTCCGTTATTGATGACCTTATCTGATGACAAAAGCACCTGTTTGTAGCTCCGTTTGTGGTAAATGGTGTTGAGTTTGAAAATGGGTATTACTTAGCCGATGGTATTTACCCACAATGGGCGACTTTCGTGAAATATTTCACGGTTGCAAATGACAGCGAAACATTGCTTTACTTTAAAAAAAGCGTTCAAAAAGTGGCATGGATAAGATGTTCAGAACTTTCTTTTGGTGTTCTCCCAAGACGTTGGGGTATAATACAAACAAACAGAACGGAATTACCATGTCAACACCAATTCGAATTCGAATCATTATGCTTGCATCATAATGCATAACATGATTTTAAAAGATCAGAAGATGGCGGTTTTTGACTGGAACGATGTGTATGCTAATCCGTCAAGAAATATGCAGCGTACATGGATTGAAAGGTGTGAAACTCAACGGCGAAAAAAAATTAAGAGAATTACGAGGACTGAGAATCGCATCTTAGTCTTCAACGAAACCTTATGGAGCATATTTGGCAAGAAGTTGAACATGAAGATGAAGACATTTAGTCGCCGGGGCGGGCGTTGTTTTTTTTTGTATTTTTTTATTTTCGTATGTTTTTTTAATTCCGTATGTTATTTTTAATTCCGTATGTTTTTTTAAAATTTGTAATGTGTAATATTGTTTAATGAAATATTTTAGTTTGAGAAGGATTGTTATGAAAAATAAAATTGAGAGACTCTAAAAGTGGTGTTATGGTTTACCTGTCTGTTTTTTTTTTTGTGTGGTATAGTATTAAAACTGATGTGGCACCCAAAAAATGATATATTGATGTTATGACACCTAGCCCTCTAATACAATGATATTCTTATCAGCTCGTTTAAGCACAAAAGCATTGATTTGAACTACATATTCATCTATCTATTCTACAATTATTATTGAAAACACCAAACTTTATTAAGGACAAAAAAATGACAGGGTGCTATAAGTAAATGACAACTAAGCAGTACCAACGTCTTCAAGAGAGCACGAAGTCTTGTTGATCATATGTTATGGAGCATTTTGTCTAGTTTCCAAAACATTCGAAATAACATCAATTCGAGTCCGAAATAGAAAGTCTTGGTCAAAATACTAACTAGTGGTCACAAGTCCCACCTGAATTGCATCAAACATATTTGCCCAACAATGTTATCATCTTCCA
>BQNB010177202.1:0-12988 GCA_026074375.1 Tanacetum coccineum
AAATATGGATCCTCATGAATTCTCACATGTCTATCTAGTCTTTTCTAGTGTGCTTGTGATGAATAAAGGCATGTTGTTGTATGATTATTGAAGACAGAGTTAATATTGTTAGACTTTTGTTAATACTGCTAGGCAGAAAATTACTACTGCCAGGCAAAAGTTAATGCTACTAAGATGACATGGGCACCAAAGTTACAACTGTTTGACCAAATTCTTATCTTTTGAAGCATTGTTTGAGGGGAGGCTCCTTGTTAATACAACAAAAAATCATGGATGAAAGGATATGTTATATCATAAGTATGTTCAAAAGAATCAAACACATCTAGGCATATCAAAAGAGGTCGGGACACTAAGATACCTCACTCTAGTGGTCCCCTAGACAAAGGTTGGTGATGAGGCTGTCCATAAGGAGTTGGGTGATAGTATGGAAAGGGTTGCCACTACTACTTCTAGCTAAGAAGCAGAACAGGACAGTGGTAACATCATATAAGACCTAATCCATGGCAACACTTAATGGATCAACTCCTTAGGGAATTGGTTCAGGTAGTGGTCCCAGGTGCTAAGATACCATATTGGGGGATGTTAATGCTCAAACTAGGTTTGAGATTCCATTTAAACAGTCCAATGATCCACCTCTCTCAAGAGGTTACATACTTGGAAGTGAGGAGGACAGTATGAAACTATTAGAATTGATGGAATTTTGTACACAACTGTCATATAAAAACAGAAAGAGAGCTTATGAGAATCAAATTTGATGATGAAAGTTGCTTTTTGGAATGAAATTTGAGTGATTACTGGTGTATTATTCTTAATGTTGCTAAGCTTCAACTTAATGCTGCTAAGCTTAAGTTAATGTTGTTAGGCTTAAATTAGTGTTGTCCGTATTTTTTTATGCTGCTAAGCATATAGTTTCTACTACTGGTATACATTACTGCTGCTAAGCTTGAGTTGGGTTTAGTTAATGCTGTTAAGTATATGTTAATGCTGACAGTTCAAGGCTAACTTTATGCTTTCTGTGTAAGTTAATGCTGCTAGGCCTAATTTAGTGCTAGCAGTTTAAGTTAATCTGGCTGAGGGTGATTTATAAATATTCGAATAGGGTTTATTGCATTTTCTATTCTATTTCAATCATTCAAACCACTCTATACATAAAAAAAAAACCCTAACCTCAATTTCATCTTTGATCATCAAAACCACAAACAATGTCACCTAACTTTGTGGTGATATCATATACATGGTCGCATTCTTGGAAAAACCAGCTGAAAGTGATGGGTTTCATGAGATTATTGATTTTTTGAATGCTAATCAGATTCATTATGCATTGACTGTCAATCCTACTATCTACATATCGTGCATTCAACAGTTCTGGGCAACCGCAAAGGCAAAAACGGTTAATGGTGAACGTCAGATACAATCCTTAATTGATAAGAGGGTGGTAATCATGATGTTAGATTAGAATTGATCTTCATTGGAAGTGCAGGGAGCAACTGATTGCTTGCCAATGCTACAATTTTTTGAAGAAAGGCAAGGATGAGGTATGAAAAAAACCTTCTCAAATCTTACATTTTATAAAGCTTCTTTTCTCTACAGTGAAAGTTCTTTTTCACTACTATTATACAATGCTTAGTGCCAAATCCATTGCATGAATGAATTCAGAGTACCAATGGCTTCTTTAATTTATGCTTGCACAAATTCAATATTTACTATGTTTAATTACATTTTTTGATGCTTTAGTGAAAACTTAGATGGAGGGGTTAAATTTATGATGTATCCACGATTTCTACAATGATTCATTAAACAACAGCTTGGTGTTATGTCATAACACAAGAAGATTTATGTTAACCCTTCACACACAAAGAAATCTTTGCCAATATAAGGAGAGAAGGAAAGGATTTTTCTGGGAGAATAACACCTTGGTTTGCAACAATGATGGTTCAGGCTACTCAAGATGAGGGTGTAGATTCACGGCTTCTGCTGATTCTCTTCAACACCCTTTATTACTCATACATAATCATCTCGATATCAGAAGTACAGTATAGGAGGAACAGACGGAAGGATAATGCAGTTGCTCAAGAGGAGATGCAACAAGATGACAGTGTTCCTACACCTTCCAATGATCTACCTCTTAGTGGTGAGGATAGCATGCAACTATCTGAATTGATGCTTTGTGTACTAATTTACAAATACAGGTTGTTGATTTAGAGAAGGAAAAGGATGCTCAAGCAAAGGAGATTGTTGATTTAAAGAAGAGAGTCCAGAGGTTGGAAAGGAAAAAGAAATCAAGAACTACAGGTTTGAAAAGACTAAAGAAAGTTGGTATGTCTAGGAGAGTTAAATCCTCTAAAGATCAGGAGAGTTTGGGTGATCATGAAGATGATCAAATAGGGGAGGAGATTGATGATATTGATATAAGTATGCTGATATTTTCTTTAGGTTGTGAAACAGGGGAGGTAGATGATGCTGATATTGTTTGATAGATGATCTCATGGAGATCAGGTGTTGTGTATAAACCCAAAATTTTATCATGTAATTCTACTTATTATTATTAATCAATTTGTACGAGGTAATTTTTTGTTTTTTTATCACTTTCCAGTATTAACATTGTTTAATTACTAAACCGTAAACGAGCTCACGCAACCAACCTATGCCATCTATATCTATGTCTATTTATGTAAAAATCCTAATATGTCAAGTCTATGCCCTAATATCATTTTTACCAAAAACATTATCCATTTACAATATATACAAAAATAGGCGTTAAAATGTTAAACGTTTGTATCAAAAACCTATTATATATATATATACATAAAGTGAAAGACATGTATTCAAGGCATGTTGTCAAATATAATAGCATAACATTTGAATAACTTTACTCTCTAAAAACAATATACAACTCATTTAAGCACAATGTACAAGTTCATTAAGCATGACCTTTAAAATAGCCGTTTTACCACCATTTCATTCTAGATTTTGTACCACCACTTTAGTACGAGGTTCTATACTCAATGTACAACTTCTAAACCCTAGACCTAAACCCTAATTAATCCTAAAACCCTAATCTAAAACCCTAAAACCCTAAAATAAAACCCTAAACCTTAATTTCACTTTAACCTTAAAACTAAACCCTAAAACCTAAAACTAAGCCTACCCTAATATAAAACACTAAACCATAATCCTAACACTAATCCTAAACCTTAATCTATCCTAAACGCTAAACCTAACTCGATCTAAGCACCTAAAAACCCTAAACGAACCCTAATCCAACCCGTGACCTATTTCCCTCCAATTTGACCCATTTTAAACCCAAGCACCCATCCTAGCACCACCATGACTAAGCTACTACAGTCACAAGCACCTTATAAGCACCTTTACTCCTTCTCCTGGCCACCAAGAAGCCACATTACATCCTTGTTGCTCACTTTCTAGCCGAACCACATCACCCCTCCAAAACTCTTCTAACACTTCATAGCTACTAACCTAGACTTAAACACTCACTCCTAGCCCTCCTAAGTCAGCACCCTACAAGATTGAGCTACCATATCACTTAAAACTTGGGCACCAAGGGTATTTCTACCCTATAAATTCACGAACCAAAGCACCCTTTCAATTCATCCCACACATCTCATCTCATACCCTCAAATGGAATTCTAACCCTTCCATAGTAGCAATAGAAGATCAAGAGAAGTCCTTAAGCTCAGAATAGAAGCCAAGAATCAAGAAAAACAAAGTCTTGAAGCCATCTCTAGGCGTACGAACCCGAAAACCCCATTTCGACCCATTTTAGCTCAAGTAAGCCTAAGATCTTGTTCCATAAACTTTTTTATGAAAATAATGTTCATTAATATCTTAAGATGTGTATGAACTCTTGTTGAAGCTTTGAATCCTCATACTATGTGCTTTTTTGAAAAAACTAAAAACGGACCCGTTTTGCTTTTTTAGCTAACGAATCCTTTTTTCTAAACTTTTGTTATGTTAGAACATCTTATTTTAGCTTATTCTAATAATATATAACCTGAAAATATCATTTGGAACCTTAAATAAAATAACCTTGCATGGCTTTTTGGACTTGTTTTGCAAAAGTTTCCATGCATAGGGGTATATATCATAACTTTCTGAAATTTATAACTAAAGGGGCTAAAAATGTCATTTTCTTAAAGTTATAACTATAAGGACCTATTTTGCCAAGTTTCAAAGTTAAAGGTTTAAATTATATATACTTTATATATAAAGGACTAAACTTGTAAAAGTTTATAAACCAGGGGTATATATTGCCAATTTTGCAAACTTATAAAATATTATATTTTTATTAATTATAAAAATATATATAAATTATTCTAGCTTTTGAAGAAACTTAAAACTATAATGTATCACATTACTAGGGAGCTTCATATAAGGGATTTTATTTGGGTATACGTTTTGACGAGTTTGCTAGATTTACGATTTAAAGTGTCCTGACTCCTCAAACGTTTACTACATGACGTTTGAATTATGATGGCCCGAACAGTGATACAATATTGCCATAATAAATCCAATCAAAGTGATATTTCATTATGACATAAAACATATTCAATCAAACTAAGACTTGACATATTACCCAGGTTGTGTGACGAAGCCGTTACTTTCATTTCATATACTTTTGCCATAAATTAGATTTCCCTATACTGTTAAGGTGAGTTAAATCATGAATGCAAGTATTTTTCTGTATGCTATCCTGATTCATTATTGCCTAAGTAACTATTTTTGCCGTTAAGACCCCATTATCATGAACCGTTAATTACTCGTCAGGGTAAGCGCAAATAATGTGAATAGATCTATTTGGGATTAGACTTCCTCGTTGGTGTACCTATACTATTGGTAACCAATAGCACATCATTTGAATAACTTATGCGGGTGTTTGGCAAAGACACCCATTGAGGGCAATTATTTGTGGTTACTGATTAACCTAAGGCTTCTGTGTCATTAGCTTAAAGCAATAATAATGTTTTACAAACTATGGGTGTATAACAACGTAACCCACTATTGAACTTGAATTCAAACTACTTATTACAAACCTATGAATTTCACTCAACTATTGTGTTGACTTTTTAGCATGTTTATCTCAGGTAACTGAGCATCATATGGCACGTAGTGTCATAGACTTGAAGATGGCTAAACCGTTATCATTCAAACTTTTTGATTTCTTATAGATTTTGGGACCTTTGTTTGTAAAAACTCTGATGAATAAATGAATGATAACAACTTTTTCCAAAACGTCTCTTTATTACTCGTTTTCTATGATTATGACTGTTGTACTATGAAATAATACCCCAGATTAGCTTCCGCTGCTATATGTATCAAAATGGGGGTGTTATAGATTGGTATCAAGAGCCAACGGTTATAGAGAACAAGGTTGAAACCTTAACTATAACTACTTTTCTTTTCTAGCCAAGAAAGTCCTCCGTGCCGCTACATCTTTCGGAATAGTATGTAAAGATACATAACTATTATACTACTATATATATAACTTATGTTATTTACCGCTGGGTTGTTAACAGAACGATGTCGTCTCCCAACCATCTTACTTCCGGTATTGAGGATGCCTTTTCCTCCAACTTTCCCGACTTTATTCCGGCTTCTCCGGACTATGTCCCAGCTTCACCGGGAAAAACATATTCTAGCTCTTCTAACTCATTTGGCGTAGTTCCAATAGCTTCACCAACTCTTTCGCTCTTTCATGATGATCCCTACATGAAAGTTATGCAAGCATTTTATGCTAAAAAATCACCTATCCCACCTCCAACTATCATACCTCAATCATCAATGCTTAATCCTCAAGAATTCTTTCTTCCTGAAGGACTACTACCACCAAAGAAACAAGGTTGTTCATCCTCATCTACTTCTGCCCTACCTCAAGACTTTGAGATAGGAGAAAGCTCTCGTAAGACAAGTCTGGAACGTCACGAGGAGCAAATTGAGGAAATCTTGAATCATCTAGATGAACTTTCTCTCGATCGTATTGAATACATAGAAGACAAAATCGAAGGACTTGGAAAAGGTCGGGTGATTATCCAACAAGACTTTGACAATCTAGAAGCAGAACTCCAAGAAGCTCGTGCTCAAATTTCTAAACTTCAGAAGAAGCAGATGGGAAATAACCACAAAATTTCTCTGGCTCGCTTCAGAATTACTGATCTAGAACACATCATCAACGATATCCAGATTCATCATCAAGAAGATAAGGAAAGTCTTCTGAATACCATTAATGAACTCAAGATCAGCCAAGAAGGACCATCAGACTATTAGATTAGATCTTAGTTATCACTTTTATTAGAACCTAGCCACGGGATGTGTGGTATAAATAAAAACACTTGTCAAATCTTGACTATGTATAGTACAAAGGCAAGTTGTTCATGATATAATACAATGGCAATCCCGTTATATACCTTGTTATTTCATAATACCGACTTATCTCTCTTGCATCATCATCTCCGTCATCATCATTATGAATCATACCCTGACTTCTAAATAAATCATAGATACTTATTTGATATGAATTATCTATGATTTCGATATCACTATTGTGACAATGTTTATTTTTGCACTTTAATCATTTTAAGACTTGTGATATCATTCTTATTACGTGTTGTCTTATGTTGATAGAATGCCTCCCAAAAGGACGTCAACATCTGAAGCACCGGCCATGACTCAAGCTGCCATTAAGAAACTAGTTGCTGACAGTGTCACTGCGGCTCTGGAAGCACAAGCTGCAACAATGGCAGGTACTAGTAATCCCAACAGGAACACCGGTCCTACTGGAACTCCTGTAGCAAAAACGGGAAACTACAAAGAATTCATAAGCTGTCAACCTTTCTACTTCAATGGTACGGAATGAGCAGTTGGCCTTATTCGTTGGTTTGAGCGAACCGAATCAGTATTCTCTCGAAGCAAATGTGCCGAGGAAAACAAAGTAACATTTGATACTAGTACCCTTACTGATGATGCCTTGTCCTGGTGGAATGCATACGCACAACCTATGGGAGTAGATCAATCCAATCAAATCACCTGGACTGAGTTAAAGAGGCTCTTGGCAAACAAGTATTGTCCTCGAACTGAAGTCAGAAAAATGGAAGATGAACTTTACAATCTGACTGTAAAGGGAAATGATCTCAAACCTTACGTTAGAAGATTCCAAGAATTATCAGTCCTATGCCCGAACATGGTACCAAACACCGAGAAACTCCTGGAAGCTTTCATCAGAGGATTACCTCAAAGTATTGAAGGAAATGTTACCGCCTCTAAACCTCAAGCTTTAGAAGAAGCCATTAACATAGCCCAAAGGCTAATGGATCAGGTAACAAAGCACACTCTGGTGCAAGTATCAAGTGATCATAAACGAAAGTTTGAAGACAGAATAACTTTCAATAATAACAACAACAATTACCGTAACAACAACAACTACCGTAACACCAACACCAATAATCACCAACCACAACAAAACAGAAGCCAAGAAGCTGTCAAAGCTTATGCTGCCACTCCAACTGAGAATAGTAGGTACGCTGGAAACCTCCCTTTATGTAGAAAATGTGATCTACATTACATCGGACCTTGTACTGTTAAGTGTAATACTTGCAACAAGGTGGGCCATTTGACCAAGAACTGCCGAAACAAGAGGCCAGCCACTGGAAGTAATCAACTACCAGTGACTATTATTTGTCATGCATGTTGAGAAAAAGGGAATTATACAAATCAGTGCCGAAAGACCAACATCAATGCCCAGGGAAGAGCCTACATGCTAAGGGATAGGAGGAACATACTTACTAAGAGACAAGATTGCTTTTGTTCACTTTAGGATTTTTACCCTAGAAACAACTCTCGAGGATATTCAAGTTCGCCACTAGTTATATATGAAGGATATTCTAAAACACACTTCATGAGTTTAAAAACCCCAAACATCAAGCTACTATCCTTGTCATTTATTGCTTTTATCTAGAATCCTACCACGCGACACGTAGCCTAAGTGTCAACATTCTTAAACTTTTGGTGATGTAAGATATGTAAGATAAACTTATCCATGAAATAATAAAGTGGTGATTTCGTTACACCTTGTTATTTGATGATATCAAACTCGACTTCGTTTGTCAATCCCATTAGTTCTATTATATTTAACTCTGAATACTCGCCTCATACCTTTGAAACACTTATTATCATTAGAATAAAGATCCTCGACTGATAATATGGGCATCAGTGCAATTAATGTCTCATTATTCTTCTCGTTGCTTTTTATGATTTTTAAAAATCATATCATCTTCTATACATCACCATTTTGATATCATGTTTTATGCTTAGGTAGGATGATTTATAATTGTCTTATTAAAATGAATTAGGACGCCTCTTTTTGTAAATAACAAATTATAAATGAGTAGGCTTAAGTATATGACAATCTGTGATCCGTTTGTACGAACAAATCCCTTACTTCATGAAATCATTATCAATATTACCTTCATATGAATGAATCTCTGAACTTTTACACTCTATCATTCGACTAAATCTCGGGACGAGATTTCTGTAAGGTTGGGGGACTATAACAACCCGTAATTTTCATCAATGTAAATATCCATCTATTAAATTAGATGCAATGTACTATCCATCTATTATATGATATACCACCTTTTACAGGGAAATGTTTCGCTTTATCTCATTATGCAATGTAACTTGCATTTCTAAAGTAAACGAGCTCAAACAACTACCTATGCCTATTCTATCTATGTTTACATCATGTAAACATCACAATATGTCAATTCAACACACTAATATCATTTATAACATGTACGTTATCTATTTAACATAGTTTTCTCGACGTTAATACCAAATGAGCCTAAACCGTTAACGTTTAGGTCAAAACCCTAATTTTGGGTAATGTAAACATTCAAAGTAAATGTACAATCAATTAAAGCAAGTTTACAAGTAATCTAAGCATTAAATTCAAATATGAATTCCCTCCAAAATAATGTACAGGTCCTTTAATGGACAATGTACAAGTCAATAAAGTACGACATTCAAAATAGCCGTTTTACCTCCGTTTTTATAAGGAATTTTGTACAAACTATTAAGTACCAGGTACAAGAAAGCAATACTCAACCTTTAAACCTTATTTCCCTCCTTTCTAATCCCATGTACACGAATTTAAAGCTCAAAACCCCAACCCGTTACTAAATCCAACCCGCAACCATTTTTCCTCACTTTTACCCATTTTTAAACTCAAACTAGCTTACAAGCACCACCATGACTCACCTACTTCATCTACAAGCAGCTTACAAGCTCCTCTAGTCCAAGTCTTGGCCACCAAGCAAGCCACATCCTCCCTTTCTCCTTGTTACTACCTGCGGCCACATCACCACTCCAACAACCATCAACCTTTCAATCCTAGCTAGTTCTAGCTTGTAAAAATCATATCCTATCTGATCCTTGTCACTCCCCACATGTCCTAAGCTTGGCCTCTAAGTTTCCTTGCTCACCAAGGGTCATTCGACTATAAATAGGGGCGTACCCCCTTTATTTCAACTCACACCTTCAAAATCAATTCATAAGCATCAATGGAGTCCCAAGGCTGATCAAGGAAGTAAGGAAGAGGCACAAGACCAGAATATAAGCCAAAAACCAAGAAGAACGAAGTCTTGAAGCCACACGAGTCAAATCCTAGGCGTACGAAGCTAAAAAGCCCCATTCAACCTGTTTTCAAAACCACAAACTCGAATTCAGGTTCTATAAGCTATTTATATGTTTTTAAACTCTTATAAGGTTCTCATGATTATGTTAATACACTTTTTAAAAGATTAGAGCTTAAAACCCACTCGCTTTCAAATTCTAAACCAAACGTACCCTAATGAAACCCTAATAAATTGTTTTCTTGATATCCATAAGCTAATCCCGTAAGCTGTTACTATAAGCTATTTCTATAAGCTTATTAGTCATTTCTATAAACATTTTATCAAGCTTTAAAAAGCTTAAACCCGTTAGATTAATTTTTGAAACCAAACGAACCCGCTTTATGATTTTAAGCTCGAAAACCCTTTTCATAAGCTATAAGCTTGTAAAAGCTATTTTTCCTAACTTATTTTAGCTTATTCTAATAAGCTATAACCTGAAAATAACTTTCTATATTGAAAAACACCTTATTATGGATTTTGGACTAGTTTTGTAAATTATTCTCATGCAAGGGGTATATATTGTAACTTTTAGAAATTATTAACTACAAGGGCTAAAAATGTCATTTTCTTAAAGTTATAACTAAAGGACCATAAAGTTTGCCTAAGTTTCTAAGTTAAAGGTTTAATACATATATACTCTTTATATAAAGGACTAAACTTGTAAAGTTTATAAACCAAGGGTATATATTGTCATTTTTGAAACTATAAAGATATAAAATGTAATTTTTTTTATAATTATAAATATTATAAAACTTGATTTTATTAAAACCTGATACATTTATCGTTATTAATCAACGATCGACGCTTTATAAAACAAATACGTTATACATTTGACGTAATTTATCATCGACTAACTTTTGAAGAAACTTGAAATACTTATCGATCACGATACTAAAGGAGTGTCATTTAGGGGTTTCCCATCTGGAATTATGTTTTTGACCGAGTTTTGTTGGGTTTTAACTAATTTAAAGTACCCCTGGCTCATCAAAAAAACAATACATGAAGTGACCTCTACCAATTATGATAGCCCAACACAGTGATACAAATTTTCATAATGATCCCTCAATCAGAGATGATAATACATTATGACATAAAACATATCCAATCAAACTAAGACTTGACATATTACCCCAGGTTACGTGACGAAACTGTCTTCTTTCACTTGATATACTAAACTGCCTCGCCCGGGTAAATAACATCGTACTATACCTTACGGACCAGTTCCACTTTGATATACTTTTGCCATCAATTAGATTTGTCCCATTAAGGTGAGTTCATACCTCACTTTTAAATCTCTTAATGTTTTCATAAACCTGTGAGGGGGATATAAGTTTATGTTTATCTTTAGCGTGTGTTGTAAGCCGACTAGGACTCCTTAATCTATAAAAGGAGGCTCTAGGACATTAGTTGAGATATAAGATTTTCATAGTTGTTAAGTCGATTAAAAGCTTTAAGGTTGTAAACCCTATCACTAGTCAAGAGTACTTGTATTATTCATCAAATAATATTAGAGCGTTTGCTTATATCTTTGTTCATTCACAATTACTATTTTATTCATAATAATTCTAGTTATTAAGGTGTAGATTCCGCATACACTTTAGTATACACACACAAAGTTTCTATAATAAGTTATTTTGGATTTATCCAAGGTAATTTAACCTTAGACAAGCTAAGGAATCGATCAAGGTTTGGGATCAACACCTATGGAAACTTAAAAAAATTTGCTCAAGGATGAAATGGTGAAGAAGTGGACGTTCATTTATATAGATCAATGATTGGTTCATTGATGTATCTTACTTCTTCAAGACCTAATATTATATTTGTAGTGAATGCCCGTGCAAGGATACCAAGTTCAACTAAAGGTTCACTCTTCATGCGTAAAAAGATCTGAGGTACTTAGAAGTCAACCAAAATTGGGTCTTTGGTATCCAAAAGATTTACCTTTTGATTTGGTAGCATACACTGATAGTGATTATGCTGGAGCAAGCTTAGATAGGAAGTCTACAACAGGAGGTTGTCAATTTCTTGGAAGTATATTAATATCATGGCAATGCAAGAAACAGACTGTGGTTGCAAATTCCACAACATAAGCTGAATATGTGGCTGCTTCAAGTTGCTGTGGACAAGTGCTTTAGATTCAGAATCAATTACTTAATTATGGGTATAATTTCTTGCTTACCAAAATCTTTCTTGATAATAACAGTACTATTTGCATAATTAGAAATCCTGTTTTTCATTAAAAAAACAAAGCATATAGAGATTAGACATCACTTTATTAAGGATTGCAATGAAAAGAAGTTGATTCATATGGTTAAAATCCATACTAACAAGAATGTTGCAGATTTACTTTTAAAAGCTTTTGATGTAAGTAGGTTTGTTATGTATAATTAGTGCTGTTAGTTATAGTTAATACTGTTGAGGTACTACTGTTAGTTATACTTAATACTGTTAGGTATAATTAATACTGTGATTATAGTGAAAATTGCTATGAATTGTGTTTTCTTGGTTTTTGGACTAACATTTTTTAGGAAATGCAAAGAAAAGTGTTAGATTGATTATTTAAAAAAAATTAGATTGAGAGTTTTGGTGAGTAAAAGAATTGAGAGAATTTGTGAGAATAAAAACAGAAAGATAGCTGTGTGAAATAAAAACAGACAAAGTGATTTGGTGAGTAAAAGAATTAAGAGAATTGTTGAGAATAAAAACAGAAAGAGAGATGAATATACAGAGTGTTTAGAATGGATTTGGAGTTAATATTGGTGACTCAAAGTTAATGCTGCTAGGCATAACTTACTACTAATGGTTGTAAGTTAAAGCTGTTGGGCATAACTTACTGCTGAGTTACTACTGTTGGGTCACTTACTACTTTTGACTCAAAGTTAATGCTGCTAGCCATAAACTTAATACTGCTATTAAAAATTAATGCTGCCAGGCATAAACTTACTATTGTTGTTGAAAGTTAATGCTGCCAGGCATAACTTAGTAATGCCAGTTGAACGTTAGTGCTGTTGAGGGTATTTTCATAAATACTTCGATTAAGGGTTTCATTCACTCATTTAATCGATTTCAATCTTTCAAATACTCTCTAATCTCAAACCCTAACTCAATTTTATCATCAATCATCAAAACCCAACACAATGACGACCCTAAAGTTTGTTGATAACATGGTCGTGTTTTTGGCTAAACCCGCTGAAAGTGAAGGGTTTGAGTAGATTGTAGATTTTCTTAATGCACACACCATAAAGTATGCTTTAACCGTTAATCCTACAATATATACTTCGTGCATTGAACATTTCTGGGCT
>BQNB010177203.1:476-11519 GCA_026074375.1 Tanacetum coccineum
TATCCAAAAATAAGTTTTTTTTAAAAATGCATATAAGAGAACTATATACATGCGGTTTGTACATAATCAAACACTTTTGAGATATGTATGTGTGCTTCTCAATTATACCTGCTCATTGTTACTAATAATTTTCAAATGATACCTTTTTCTTCAGATGTAAGATTAGTGATCTTCAGTTTACGAGCTATTATATTTTTGTCTATGTTAATTTTTGAAATGCGATAATACGCACACCATTAACAAAAAACATCTTTTTAGATTTTTTTTAATCTACATGGAATATAAAACACTAAACACTTAACTTCATACATAAGCATAAATTAACAATGAACATTATGAAAGTAGCAAACATCGTGTGGGTTACACATAAGACTCCCTTAATAGCATTCAAATATATGATCTTCCGCACCATAGTTTAAAAATGAAAATAGGTACTCCGGTTATGTACATGACAAACATTGACCAAAAGGCAGAACTATGCCAAGGAACTAGGCTTCAAATACTTATGATGGGTACAAATATTATTGAAGCTAAGATAACATCTGATGGGAGTGTTGGTACTATTTCTGCAATACCCAATATGACCATTAATAAATTAAACCGACGATATTTGCATGCATGTTCAAGTTTGTTTTACTATGACCATTAATAAAAGTCAAAGCCAAACATTGTCGCAAGTTGGGTTGTTTCTCCAATGCCAGTTTTCTCGCATGGCCAATTATATATCGTTGTTTCAAGAGTCAAGACTTGGAAGAGATTGAAAATTCTATGTCATGATAGAGATTGTAAATACACAAATTCAATGATCAACGTTGTGTATAAAAAAGCTTTATTTCGCATTAAACTAAAAGCATATACTTTGTAATGGCGGATAATTTATTAAGTTTTATTTCCTCTTTCTGATTACCATTCATTTCTTTTTTTCTTTATTCACTCTATAAACATTTTACGATGTTCGTAATTCATTAACCGTTACTTTATTTATTCCTTGGATACTCACAAGGCAAGCCCGCCCATCGGGCGAGCTTTGCAACTAGTATATATATATATATATATATATATATATATATTGGAAAACATTTCTGAACATAACATAAACATGACTAATGTTTTTACAAAGCACGGAGGCGTGAAACTAATATTACAGGATTTAACCCAAACGCTCTATTTTGACACGCGAGGATTAGTATTCCTAGAAGTCTGAGGCAACTGGGGTGTTCTAGTTTATGTTGGCCTAGTGTCTAATTGATACATTCCTCATTTTATCACATTCATGTTTCTTATAGCTTGTTCTCCAGATTGAGGCAAGATTTGTGGAGTGACTGGTTTTGATAAATTCTGATTTACATTAGTCGTGGGAGAAAATCTTGAGTTTGGAAATGGAGAATTTGAGAAAGGAGTCGGTTTTTCCAAGACTGATGGTTTTTGAAATTTAAACGCATTTGGTTCTTGGAAAACTGATGGTTCTTCAAACTTAGTATCCACGTATTTTCCTTTCATTTTTTGAATGAGTTTCTTTAACTTACTTATGGCAATGTTCTTATCTTGTAATTGAGCTTTTAAATCTTGAATGACGAAATATTGTTCATTTTGATCTCTAAATGAATTAGATTCTTTTTGTTTCTAAACTTTGTCATTTTTAAGTTGTTCCTGACATTGTTGTAAAGCAAGTTCAAGAAAAATCGACTGTTGCTCAAGTTTTGAAAACGTTTAAAAGCTCATTATAATATTGTTTACAAAAAATTTTAGTCCGTTTGGAAAGCTCAATCGTAAGACATTCACATTCTTCAACTTTCTCTAGAAACAAACTTTGTAATTCTGTTTTTTCATCAAGACTTTCAAAAGAACAAAGAATAGAACACATAATATCTTTTGAGACGCATTCTTGCAAGAGTAGATTGTATTCTTTAGAAAACTCATATTTATCTGTTTGAAGTTCATCAACCTCTCTTTCAAGAGATTGAACATACTTCAAATCTACAAACATTTCCGTTTTAAGCTGTGTTTCAAAAAGTAATGCTCTTGACTTTGTGTCTAGAGTAACAGGCATTAACGTGTCTTTAACAAGCAATTTGACATCGTGAGTAATTGGATTTTGCCATTCGTTTTTAACACTTTCTCTCTAATTTATGTCAACAACAAATCAGATATTTTTAATGTTTATAATCAGACAATAAAAGGTTTGCTTACTTTGGCTCATTGAAGCTTTTGTAGGCAAATATTCAATTCGTTTAATCAAATTAGTTGTTTGTTTCTTAAAAGATTTCCTGAAAATGGTTCTTCTTACTTCATAGGCAGAAAACAACTCTGCTCACGAGACTTTTTAGTTTGAGGTGTAAAAAGTTCGTAAATACTATTTTGCTTGGTTTAATCATATTGAACCATAGTTTTACATAATTTTGATCTACTCTCTTCCGCACGACGAATTGTTTCATCAGGTTCAGGAGCAAATAATTTCGAAAGATCATTCTTATCATATTTGACATTGTAAAGACATGGTTTCTCATTTTGAGCTTGCTTGAGGTACAAAGGATTTGCAAAACTGCTTTTGCCTAGACCTGTATAATATGAACTCGGTTTTGGAGTCAGCATATTCATGGTTTGAACGGATTGATTGGTTTTATAAAAAACATTGTTTAAAAATTTTATTTTATTTTCCAAAACAATCAATTTGTCAATGTCTTTGTTTTCACGTTCTTTGAAATCCTTTTTCATTTGTTCTTTTTCCTTTAAAATTTAATAAATCTTATTTTCTTGTTATAAGATCTTGGTTAAAAGCTTGGCATTCTTTTCTTTAACACAAAAAGATATATATAATTGAGTCTTTGAAGATTCATGATGTTGTCGTGTAGTTTGTTCTAAACTAAGAGCTCTCGCACATTCAAGTTCAGTTTTTGCTTTATCTTTGTGATTCATTTGGAAAATTTTGTACTTCTCAAGCTCACTTTTGAAATAAGTCAAGTTTTGTTTGCTTATTTCAAGATCTTGTTTGGTTTTCTCAAGATCTTGTTTGCTTTTCTCAAGATCTTGTTTAGTTTTTTCAAGATCTTGTTTGCTTTTGTTAAGTTCTTGAGTGATCGGCGTGTTTGCTTTCTTTAATTGCCTTTGTGACTTTTTGTTCTTATCCAGATCTAATTTAAAATTAGCAATAAAAGAAGCAAGAAACACATGCTCATCCCTAGGGTTTTTAGTATTTTGGTCAGCATGTCCTTCATTATCATACATACCTGATGAACCAAGAATGACATTACTATCAACCGTTTCCACCATACATGTGTCATTAATGGATTCAGGTTGCTCAAAATGATGACTGTTAGTGGTAAACACATTATAGTGATCATCTAAATGTACCTTTTCTAATGGCTCTGCATCATAGGTAGGTCCTGAATCTGCAGTTGGAACCTCTTGGATCTTTGTCATGTACATGTAATGTGCTTCCAATTCCTGTTCATCCGGCTCTTCATCAGTGTCAGCTAGCCAATCTCCATGTTTTGCACTTAAAGGCACACATTTCTTCTAGGCTTGCACAACATCATATTCTTTTTATGATAAGCATAGTCTTTTACCCGCTTCGGTATCCTACACTCCTTAGCAAAATGTCTATACTCCTTGGAATTGAAACACTGAATCCCGGTCCGTTGGACCACCTGATTACCTATAGTTTCTCTAGCCCCAGCAACAGCCAATGTCCTCTGATTCCTAAACTACCCAGGTTGTCTTTCATTCCTAGATCTTGAAGAAGTATCCAAAGTCTTGTTCCTAGTGTTTGATGAAGTTCTAAGGTTGTTGTTGGTAGGTTTGTAGATGTTCTTGATGTACTTTGTAATAAGTGCTAAGTTTTTCTGCGTATCCTTATATCTTTGAGCCTGTTCTGGATCACTTTCTTCTTCAAATGCAGACTTAGATAGAGTTGTAATTGGTTTAGCTATCTCTTTGCTTTAGTTTCTGGTAGTTGCATGAGAACTGGTTGGTGTTGTGTGTCTTAAGGATGATGTATGGGTTTTGTGAGGTTTTGATGCTTGATAGTAGGTATCTGAAGAGTACTTGTCTGGATATTGTTGAGCAGCAACAACAAGTTCAAGTGGGTTGGCATTTCTATCAATCTTTTCATCACGGATTTCATTAACTTCATTTTGATGTTGCTTCAGAATGTCAAAGAGTCTGTGGTATGAAAGAGTGTCCAAGTCTTGTTGTTGCTTGACAATTGTGATAAATCTTGACAATTCTAGTCGAAGTTGTTGTAGAAACTGAACATTCACCTGCATGGTATCAACCTTCAACTTGCTCCTTACCATCTCATTCATCATCTTGTAGAATCTGGAGTAGTATGACTCAATTGATTCCCCATCTCTAGAAGTGAACTTTCCAAACTCCCAAAACAACTTAGTCTTAACATCTTGCTTGTTGATAAACTCTCCTTGTTGCAAACGTTCAATAGCAAGCCACATTTCCCTAGCTGTAGAACAAGCATCCATTGTTGAGTATATGTCATCACCAATTCCATGAGTATTATATGAATTGCTTTAGCTTCAGCATCAATTAGTCTTCTTTTCTCTTGAGTGGCATCGGCATACGTTTCTTGTTCAACTCTACGTGGTTGTACTGGTTGCTCTTTTGTTGCTAGAACTTCCTCATAAATAATCTCATTTATGATGTAAGGACCCTTTTCAATGCAATGCCAGAGTTCATTCTTGTTTGATTTCGTATCAACGTATCTCATGAATCAAGAACTCCATTGTGCATAGTGACCCGGTTCAAGCATTGGAGGTCGTTCTCTTGAACCAGCTGCCATGATATCGTTATGCATTTGATTGTTTTTTGATGGAGTAGACATGATGAATGATTGATGTGTTATGAAGTAAAAATGATCTTAGGATCTTAAGTAGGTAAAGTGATTGTTGTTGTCATTTAATCATTGTTGTAATTGAATTACTTTTTGTGTTTTGATAACGATTGATGAGCAAAGGACTAATAGTGAACTAACTTTGAACTTTAAATGATAAACGGTTGGTTGAATCACCAACAAGGACGAATGATGCAATTAAAATCCAACTTAGATGACTAATGGGGATAAGGATTAAAGGAAGGGCTAATGGTGAAGTTGTCTTGAAGTTGAATGGTTAAACTTGTAAATTCCAAAATAACAATAACCTTTGGTTTTGAACCCTTTTATAAAATCACTTGAACCCTTTCAAATAACATTAAATTTGGACATGGCATGTACACATTGATGACATATAACATGTGTAGCAGGCCTTCGGGCCTAGACTACATAAATCATGCATGGGCCCAAGCCCAATAAAACAATCATAAGGCACAATGGACCAAAACTAAGCTCAACTGGCTACGGTCCGAAGGCAGCAAGAGGGACGGAAGGCTTCCAAAGGACGCTTCCGTAAGACAGCGAAAGTCCGCCAGGCAATCCTAAGTCCGCAAGTCACAATTATAAGCGGATCCTTGCCCGATAAGGGTCCCACTTCGGCCCACTAACAGAAATAAGCGAAATATTAGGAAAACCTAATATTTGGCTCACCTATAAAAAGAGGCACTCTGACACCCCACAAGGTATGATCTTCTGACCACATTTCACACACACATACTCCGACATTCTCTAACAAACATGTTTACTTACTCTTATGCCGGAGTCCAATCGTGGGGTCCGTCCCCACGATAAGACTAACGGTTTACTCTTAATTGTGTAGGAAATCATCTCATTACTTGATTTAGTACAAGATCTCACTATTGGGCCCAATCTAATAACTACACCTGATCCATCTTCCCAACCCATCACATTTTTTGTATTAAGAAGTTGGCGCCATCCGTGGGACCACGAATACAACCGCGTTTCCTAAACTACTCGCCATTAGCACTAACAAATAAACTCCCCTTAGCCAGCCCACGTCCGTCGTGAGGAATACGCTAGGGAAAGAGCTAGTTCCGCATGATCCAGGCAAGCCTATTTCCGATGAAGCCCTGCTGAAATACTGTGACAAGAACTACCATCAGATTCTACCAATCATAGCTGAAAAAGTGCACCAAGAGAAGGCGCAACAAGAAAAGCTTAAGGCAGTAAAAGCTCGTCTCAATTTTGAGGAGACCTCACATCATTCCGAGTCAGGGACACCCATCAAAAGAATAGGTCTCAAGGAAAGGCTCGGACCAAGGTATGTCCGCAGCAGATCCGGAAGTCCTGAGCCAAGGCGTGGCCGCTCTGAGTCACCTAAGAAAAAGGGCCCGGAAAGGAAAGCAGTGTTCAAAAGGTTGGAAAAAGGTGTGTTCCACAGGCTCGGAGACAAGGGGAAGAGTGTATCCGTGCACTCAGACGATTCAAGGCGTCGGTCATACTACAGTAGTCGTAGAGACACTGAAAGTTGCCACCAAAGTTCTCGTTCAAGAGCAACGAAATCCGCTTCCGAGAGACGTTACAACAAAAGGGCATCCTCTAGAAGAACGGAGGAGTTGTCAGAAAGTGAAGGTAGCGCCGGAGGTCATTGGAAGTCAAAATTAAAAAGGGCAAAGTCGAGCATTGAGGATGATCTATCCCAACCATGGGTATGCGAGGAAACATATCCTTTCACTCCTCGGATCCGTTACTTCGATTTCCCAAAAACCTGAATGCCTAGTCACATCAAAACATATGACGGAAGCGAAGACCTAGAAGACCACTTAAATATTTTCCAGTCGGCTGCTAAGACGGAACGATGGGCAATGCAACATGGTGTCACAGGTTCAATTTTACACTTACTGGAAATGCCAGAGTATGGTTTGATGACCTTCCTAAAGAATCAATTGATAGCTATGATGACTTAAAGAAAGCATTTTAAAAAAACTACCTCCAGCAGAAGAAATGCATTAAAGACCCGGTCAAAATTCATAACATTAGGCAGAGAGACGGGGAATCTACAAAAGAATTCGTACGAAGGTACAAGCTTGAATGCAGGGACGTGAATGGAGCTTCGGAATGCCTGAAAATCTCTGGATTCATGCACGAAATCACCAATCTCAAGCTAATCAAGCGACTACATGACAAAATTCCTAAGTCATTAGACGAAATGATGAGGGTAACAACAGCATTCCTCTGAGGAGAGGTGGCAGCCTCTAACCATGAACGAAAGAAGTCATTCCCATCATGAAAATAGCAAGAAGCTAACCAAAAGCAAAATTTCAAAAAAGGAGGCTTTTGGAGCCAACAAAGGTCGAAAAGGAAGCAAGATCGGTTTACCCTACTCACAAAAACTCCCAAAGAAATTTTTGCTTTAGACAAAGGAAAATTCAAAGCTCC
Organism: Tanacetum coccineum; assembly: GCA_026074375.1. Classification (NCBI taxonomy): domain Eukaryota; kingdom Viridiplantae; phylum Streptophyta; class Magnoliopsida; order Asterales; family Asteraceae; genus Tanacetum; species Tanacetum coccineum. The sequence continues at coordinate 7,759 of BQNB010177203.1, forward strand.
GCCACCAGTGACAACCCCGGTTGAGAAACAGAACCATGCAAAATTTTGCGAGTTTCATGGTGAAGTAGGGCATAACACAGACGAATGTATGCACTTGAGGAAACAGATTGAAGAAATGATCAAAGCAGGAAAGTTGTCACATTTGATCAAAGAGCTCAAACAGAACAACGGAAAGGAAAAGCCTAAGGTGACAAAGAAAGGAGAAACTTCTGGGAAAGATAAAGCGTTAGCTATCCTAATGGTTCAACCTTGGGAAAGGGTGGCTAGACAAAGGATTACACAAAGTTTCTCTCTTAATCCAGAAATCTTTTTTTCGCACCCTAGGGGAAGATGAAGGAACGGAAGGTCCAATGATCATCGAGGTGGAATTAGGAGGCCATTATATACACCGTATGTACGTGGATGGTGGATCAGCCTCAGAAATTCTATATGAGCATTGCTTTAGCCGACTCCATCCAGAAATTAAAAACCAATTGATGCCGGCCACTACCCCTTTGATTAGACTTGGTGGCGAGGTAATATGGCCAATAGGGCAAATACAGCTACTTGTTAAAATTAGAGATGAAGAACACTCTGCTTCGGCTTGGATGAATTTTGTGGTTGTAAGATCACCATCCCCGTACAATGGGATTATTAGAAGACCGGGAGTCAGAAAATTACAAGCGGTTCCGTCGACAGCTCACGGAATGCTAGAGATCCCGGTAGAAAGAGGAGTAATTACCCTAAAAAGTAGCAAGTTAATCCCGCTGGAATGCACGATGGTCTCCGAACCTGAAAGGACCCCATCAGCTACCAAGCCAATAATAGAAGAAAGAATCAAAGTAGCAATAAACCCGGAATATCCAGAACAAACAGCAATGATTGGCTCCACCCTCACCGAGGAAGGCCGCAACAAGTTGTGTAACTTATTTCAATGAAACTTAGATATTTTTGCTTGGAAGCCTGCGGATATGACCGGCGTCCCAAGGTATATTGCGGAACACCGCTTGAACGTACGGGAAGGATGTTCTCCAGTTAGGCAAAAGAAAAGAGGGCAAGCAGTGAATAGAAACCAAGCAATATAAGAAGAGGTCGGAAAGCTCGTGGCAGCAAGAATAATGAAGGAAGTACACTACCATGACTGGCTGTCTAACCCAATGATGGTAAAGAAGCATGATGACAGTTGGAGAATGTGCGTCGATTTCAAAGATCTAAACAAAGCATGCCCAAAAGACGGTTATCCGCTACCGGAAATAGACTAGAAGGTGGAATCCTTATGCGGATTCCCTTTCAAATACTTTTTAGACGCATACAAAGGCTATCATCAAATACAAATGGCAAAGGAAGATGAATAAAAACCGCATTCATCATAAGCCAGGGAATATTCTGGTATACGAAGATGCCTTTTGGTCTAAGGAATGCTAGGGCAACCTATCAACGTCTAGTAGATAAAGCATTCCACAAATAGATTGGAAGAAATCTGGAAGTATACGTGGATGACCTTGTCATCAAAAGCCGCACGGAATACAAGATAATCAGAGACATAGAAGAAACATTTAAAACTCTAAGGGAAATTAACATGAAACTAACACTAAAAAGTGTACCTTTGGGGTAGAAAAAGGAACGTTCCTAGGGTACAAAGTCAACACTAAGGGGTTGAAAGTATGTCCAGATAAGGTGGATGTTGTCCTAAGTCTCCCATTCCCAAAATGCTTAAAAGATGTATAAAAGTTAAATGGAAAACTCGCAAGCCTGAATAGGTTTTTGGCCAGATCAGCAAAGAAATCATTACCGTTCTTTAAAACTCTCAAAAAATGCACGAAGAAAAGTGATTTCCATTAGACCGCGGAAGCTGAAGAGGCATTTAAGCAGATGAAGTAGCTAATAGCTGAGCTCCCCATGCTAACCGCACCAATGGAAAAAGAAGAACTTATTATCTACTTGGCAGGAGCAAAAGAGACGATAAGTGCGGTCCTGATGACGAAAAAGGAAGCTAAACAGATGCCCATCTACTTTGTTAGCAGGGCATTAAAAGGTCCGGAACTAAACTACACATCAATGGAAAAGTTAGTGCTGGCTTTAGTACATGCTAGTAAGCGCCTAAAAAGATATTTTCAAGCACATCCAATTATAGTAATCACGGACCAACCTATACAGCGGATATTATCAAGACCGGAAGTAGCAAGAAGGCTACAGAAGTGGAGTATTGAATTAGGAGAATACGCAATACATTACAGACCCAGAGTATCAGTCAAAGGGCAATATAGTCAAACGACCAGAGGAGGACTCTCCTGATACTCTGATGGAAATAGAAGAATAACTTCCCGAACCATGGATCTTATTTACAGATGGATCCTCCTACACAGATGGTTCCAGAGCAGGACTGGAACTCACAAACCTAGAAGGGATGTAATTCACTTTTGCTCTAAGATTTAGGTTTGACGCAACAAACAACGAAGCAGAGTATGAAGCTTTGATTGCCAGACTAAAGATAGCGGAACAAATGGGTGTTAAGAATCTTCAGGCAAATGTTGATTCACGATTGGTGGCTAACCAAGTGAACGGAACGTACGTCGCAAAAGAGGCTGACATGATTCGGTACTTGGAAAAGGTAAAAACCCTTACCAGCAGCTTCAAGGCGTTCTTAATCAGACAAGTCCCTAGAAGCGAGAACAAAAAAGCAGACGCATTAAGCAAAATAACATCTACAAGCTTCGCACACTTGAGCAAGCAAGTGTTGGTTGAAGAAATAAAGAAAAATCGATAAGTGAAGCAGAAATACTGGCAGTGGTAGAGGAAGAGGGAGACACATGGATGAATCCTATTTTTGAATACCTCACGGAAGAAACCCTGTCAGCGGATGAGAAAAGAGCAAGGGCGGTGAGACACAAGTCGCAGCGATTTGCCATAATTAATGGGATCCTCTACAAAAAAATCTTTTCTCGGACCATGGCTACGGCGCGTGGGGCCACTCTAAGCAAATTACGTCATAAGGGAAATACACGAGGGATCTTACAGCATGCACGCAGGCACATGGCCTGTCATGGCAAAAGCTTTAATAATTGGTTATTATTGGCCTACCATGCATAAGGACGCAAGGGCACTGATAAAAGCGTGCCAAGAATGTCAAGTTCATAAACCTATTCCAAGGAATCCACATCAAAAACTAACTCTAATCACGTCTCCATTGCTGTTCTATAAGTGGGGAATCGACATAGCCGGACCCTTTCTGGAAGGACCTGGGAAAGTCAAATTCTTGATAGTAGACATTGACTACTTCACAAAGTGGATTGAAGCAAAACCGGTTGCAACCATCACTGGAAACCAAGTGAAAATATTTGTGTGGGATAACATTGTCTGTAGATTCGGGCTCCCAAGAGAGATCATCTCAGACAATGGAAAATAGTTCCAGGACAATCCATTCAAAGATTGGTGCGAGAAACTATGTATCCGCCAACACTTTGCTTCTGTTAAACATCCGCAAACTAATGGCCTAGTAGAAAGAGCAAATCGCAGTCTAGGAGAAGGAATAAAAGCAAGGTTGAGAGCAAAGAACAAGAATTGGTTGGAAGAGCTCTCTCATGTTCTATGGGCACACCGCACCATGATAAAATCCAGCAATGGAGAAACTCCATTTTCGTTAACATACGGAACGGAAGCAGTCTTCCCAGCGGAAATCGGCATGCCCACACTAAGAATGTAAACCCCGTATTTAAAGTCGCTACTATTTCCAGTCTCATAATTATTGTATAAATCTTGAAGAGTTTACTTTTACATTTTAG
>BQNB010177204.1:0-10220 GCA_026074375.1 Tanacetum coccineum
TAAAGAAAGTAGCCCTCCATACAACTTAGGCAGAAACCGGGTCAATACATATGCTGTCAGAATCACAATGTTGATTGCTAATATTAAAGACGACATCATGGACCCAGTGATGCAATGCACAACCCTCCCCAGCCATTCGGGTTTCTCTCAACAGAAACTTGTCTCATTTGTCACGGAGATACACATGACTTCTATTGACTTTCTTACTCCGAGTTAGTTGATATTGAATAGGTGGCAGTCTGCTCCAGCCTCCGATTACTAAAACTAAAACGCACTAATCAAGTCTAGAGCCAAGAGATCCATAAATAAATCTTATTAGGACACATTCCATTACTAACACTTGTTGAACACCAATTAGTTCACAAGCTGTTAACAAGAGTCCTACGCATTATCCTTGTGATTGTGCCAGAACATCCGAGTGATACTTATGTACTCACAATGAAGATGGAAATCCTGCTTGAGCCAGCATCAAACAAGCTCTTGGTAGGTGACTTGCGAGATTCTATATGAATTGAACTTGTGTCAACTAGAAAGAAACGATGGTGCGATTCAATGTGAATCAAACTTGTTCCAGGAAATGAATTAACGGCTTAATCAGAAAGATAGTAACTATCTGATTCACTCTTACCGTGTTGTCTGCTTTGAGACGTTCCGGTAATGAGAACTAGCAAGCATGGTAAATCTAATACATCTGTGTTAGAAGATCCTACGCTTTGAGCTGGAAACCCTGTCAAGGAGATTCTTTGAATCTACCTGATCACAAGTACAATATTTATACTGTAAAACGGTCCTACGGAACCGAAGGTTAATCTAACCAAATCCGGACGAATGACAAAGCCATATTCGTCCACATGCTTTATTGCTAACTGTTTTATTTCAGGATACATAAAGATGGAGATAGTGATGCCTTATTCCAACTGAAGTTGGATTCATTACCACATGCTCATCCTCAAACTACAAAGACATACTATAAGCATCGAGATTCAAGAATCATGAAAGCTCAAGAATTAAAGACAAAGACTTCCGCACAAACTCTGATATACAAGATCTTCCTTCAAAGATATCAAGTCTATCAAGGGAGATTGTTAGCAAGCTTTCAAGATGATGCAAAGTATGAGCATGTTGGTCAAGACACAAGATCGCAAGGTGTCAAAGACGATCAAGACGAAAGGATAAAGATTTAAAGATCTCGGACGAAAAGACAAAGTCAAAAGACAATGACAAAAGCTCAAGATCAAAGATCACAAAGCATGAAGGAACAAGCCTACAACGTAGACAGAGACAACCGGTCACGTGTATCGGGCGAAAGCCCAAGTAATCCCGAGCCTGGCCCGTAGAATTACTAAAGGCATGAAAGCCTTTTACTTTTGATACATATACACCTCCTTAAGGAAAGTGAGGGGGTTTGGTCATTTGTAACTTTCACATTTTGCAAGTAACTCTCCTAACTTCTAGTTTCTCTCTCTTTGTTTCTCTCTCTACATTTCTTCTCATCTCCTAGCTTAATTTCTTGTTCTTAATATGAAGTGAAGTGATTTCTTGGTTTTGACATATTGTGCAGGTAACGGATATCTAAGAAAAGGACAAAAACAAAGCCAACATGACAAAACTGAGCACGGGAATGGAAAGGCGTGAAAAAGTTAAAAAGTCGAAGTCAAAGTCAACCAAAAAGTCAACCCCGACAAAGTCAAAAGTCAAAGACGAAGCTGATACCGAAGAAATACTTAATGGGCCCACCCGCACCCATTTTTTTTTTTGCTAGTAAATCGTCTGCATTTCTCACTCCTTTATTTATTAAACGGTCACCTTTTGTGTATTTCTATCTGATCGAAAACATATACAATAATTATGTTTATATTTGAACATAATTTATCATCCACTAGCTTTTGAAGAAACTTAAAAAGATAAAATCTTATCATTTAAATATAAGTTTCACGTTAACTAGGGAATTTCATGTGAGGGGATTTCATTTGGGTAGACGTTTTGACGAGTTGCTGGATTTACGATTTAAAGTATCCTAGCTCCTCAAACGTTTACTTCACTGACATATGGGATTTGAATAGTACCCCGAACAGCTGCTATGATATTTTCACAAGTTAATAAACCAAATTAATATTTACGTTAAACTTTATGAAATAAAGTTTTGAAATATAAAACTAAGACTTGACATATTACCCCATGTTGCATGACGAAGCCGTTTATTTCCATTTGAGTCACTTTTGACATTAATCAGATTTCCCTGTTAAGGTTAGTTCATAGTCCCACCTTTATATGTTTTCTAAACCCCATGGGGAGGATTTCTTGCTTATAAACAATGATACAAGTTTTTCCAATGTATGTATCTGGATAATTTTATGCTAAGTTACCTCCATTGCCTATATCCTTTATATCATGAACCATTAATCACTTGTGTGTGAACGCGAATATTATGGATAGATCTATCGGGGTTGACGAATCCCGTTAGTGTTTACCAGTGAGGTAACCAATCGCATTATATTTAAAAATAATAGGTAATTTGGCCAATTACCTTTCCAGAAGGACATTTGTTCCTTAAATGTCATTGATATGGCTTCCATGTTAACGTTTTGGTGTCATAAGCTTAGAGCAATAATATTGTTTTCTATGATAATTGTATTCATTGCAATTATTACCTATTACATAAACTTGTATTCAACCATTATATTTCAAACCTGTGAATTTCACTCAACCTATGTGTTGATCCTTTTAGCATGTTTATCTCAAGTAATTAAGCAAATCTAAGGCACAGAGTGGCATTCACTTGAAGACATCCAAATTTGTTATCATTCAACCTTTATGTTTTATATGTATTTTGGGACCTCCTTTTGTAAAACTCTGATATGTTATTGAATGATAACTAAATTTTCCAAAACGTCTCTTTTGAGTTATTTTCTATGATTATGACTGTTGATTCATGAAGTAATACCCCCAATTTAGCTTCCGCTGCTATGTGAATTATCAGGGTGTTACATATTGGTATCAAAGGCGCGGTTATAGTGAACAAGGTTAAAACCTAAACTATAACCATTTTCCATCCAAGAAAGTCCTTCGTGCCACTACATTTCCTGAATAGTATGTAAAGAGATTTGTTTAACAAATGATACATAACTATTAAGTAAATATAAATAACTTATGTTATTTTCCACTGGGTTGTTACAGAGTTATGTCTACATCCACCCACCCTATTATTATCCTATCTGATTCCGATATTAAGGATGCTTTTTCCTCTATAAACACTCCTGATTATACCCCGGCTTCACCGGACTATTCTACAGCCTCACCGGGAAACACCTCTTCTGACCCTTCAGAGGATTCTAAGGATCGTTCAACCTCACTAACCATCTCACCTTTCCACGATGATCCGTATATGAAGGTCATGCAAGCATATAATGCTACTAAGTAGTTAACACACAGTATGTCAACAAAGATGTACATTTGCCAATTGAGTTTTGGTACAAACCTGTCAAAAACAGTTTCAGTTTCAAAGTCTTAAAAAGCCCTTTTTCAATATTAGTTTTAAGTTAGTTAAAAGTTGTTTAAGAGTCTGATTTTTCTTGCATAAGTAGTTTGTAGTATGAACTTAATCTGTTTTAGCTTATTTTGTAGTTTATAGCTTATTTAGGTGCTTATTTTGAGGGCTGCAAAAGCCAATTTTTCATTTTTAAAAATCATTTGGAAAAAACCAAAAATCTAGCGTAATCAGCTTTTCACTTAGCTTTTTCATAGCTCATTTGATTTTCAACATTGCGTATTCTTTGCTGGTTTTAGATACTTATTGTAATAAACCTTTTAGGTCTTATAAGTCCATTAAGCCATAAGAATCGACTCTTTTATTTTTAAGGGCTAAAAATAAGCTTAAAAGTGCCCCCTTAAGCTGTTTATGCATCAACTGTGTTCAAAAGCTTATTTGTTTTTTAGAGCTTTTCAGCTACTTTAATTTGCTTATTTTCTGTTCCTAAGTGCTTATTAGGCTAAGCTTAATGTTCTTGTAGCTTATTTTGTGTAAGGTTAAGCTTGTTCATAGCTTTTTGGTTAAAACAGTCAAGTCATAAAAGCCTTTTAAGTTCTTAGTTACACTGTCATTATAATTTGCTTATTTTCCAGCTTATTTAAAGTTTTAAAAAAAATGTTTTCACAAAAGTTGCTTATTTCAGCTTTTTGAAAAAGTTTGTAAAGAAAAAAAATAAAAAGCTTTGGTTTGTGAATCAAACGTGAGCAATGGCTCGTGAACACCCTGACCTCAACCTCACCAAATCTTTCTAACACACACACGTCTAACCATCGCACATTAGGGCCATCTGGTAGAGTGTTGCAAAGTTTATTATTTAAGGGGTTTTTCCCCTATTTGCTTATCAGCCCTTTTGGGCTTATTTACAGCTTATTTTGATAAGTTGTTTTCACCTTTTTTATTCTTTTTAGGATTTTAACTGTTTAATGCACTTTTCTCTGAATTTTTTAGATTTTTATAAAATAGTTTAGTATAGTTATAATCATATTATTTTCATTAAAAGTTGTTTTTTAATTCATAAAAAAAAAATCAAAAGTCAAAAATAATAATTCTTTTTTTAAATTTTCTTTTATCATTTAGGTCCATTTTAAAATAAAGTTGGAATTACGTTAGGTTTAAAATTATAGAATTTGTTTTTTTAAAGACACGGGTTTGACCCCTTATCGCTTTCTGTTTAACTAAATGCTTTCGGTTTTAGGGTTTACGTTACTTTTTTTTTTATACGACGAAAAATATTTATTAAAACACTAGCAAGACTACAGATCAAACAAGATCAATATAAGGGTTCTTAAGCCAATCTCACTTGACGACGCTTTACATCTGAATTTACACCATAAAAAAACTAGTAAACTAAATTATCACATATCAGCGCTTTTCAGGGATTCTTCCTTAGCAACAGCAAGCTTGTTGCGAAAGTTCCCACATTAATACACCACTCAGACAAACATAGTATACACCCTCAACAAACGCCCTTTGAGTTTGGACTAATATTCCGAATAGACAAACCAACCAAACTTGCCATTCCTCTAAAAACTTCAACACAATCCGAATAGACGATATATCCACAAGAAGATATCTCGTACGCAAATCTGTCATCACTACAACGCATGAAAAAATAATGGTCTATGTCGATTCACAACCGGCATTACCATGGGACCAAACAATCCGAGAATCAATATCCATTCCACGACGAGAGATATTAAAACGCATTGGTAGCGCGTAGATTGACTATCCCAAGCTATAATATATCACTTGGATTTGCCAACGGATATAAACCCACCTATCGGCAAACAAACATCCTGAAACCTGCATTCCCATCAATCTCCATTCGAATTGAAGCCACAGTAGAACAAGGGAAAAGACCCCATCACTTTCTAACGTCCAAACGTAACGATCTTCGCAAGGCACGAGAGTAGTCATCCGAGAAATCTCAGCCAAAGAGTTAAGTTGCATCTCTTCAATTCCACTTCTCGCTTTTCTTCGAAATGAGTTATCTAAACTTGACGCATTCAATTTCGAACTAACAGTAGCATTCTTATTCAACTCAAGAGCGAACATACGTGGGAACAGCTCTTTGATGACACCGCCTTCATACCAATTGTCGACCCAGAACCGCGTGTTCTCCCCATTCCCCAGCTTCAATCGGATGTAATCTGCAACATTAATACCCCGACCTTGTAACACCCTTACTTCGTGAACTATCGATGTCCAGCAGGTTCGAACTCCACCAGAAACATCCTTGTTCAAATTCCCGTCCTCCCCATAAATAGCCTTAATCACTTTATAAGGAACATTTCTGAGAATAGAACCGCCAAACCCACTTGAGCATGAGACCTCTATTAAGGGCAAACAAGCTTGAAACCCCTAAACCCCCTTTATCCTTCGGAGTTAGGACCTTGTTCCACTTTACCCAAGTTTAGAAGCCGCGTTTTTAACCATCCCATCTTCAACGTTAACACCCATAATCTTACTCTTGCATTTTGTTTGTAGAATAGAAAACCAATCCAATTTGTGATTATTCAAGCATTGTTCCACAAACCGATTCTCAATTTTCAAATTCACGCCTCGTCAGGACACGACCTGGGAAGGTTTTTAGGATTTTGCTTTGGTCAAAAGTGATTATCCTTTCGACAAACCTTACGGAATTCTTACTCTCTTTTATTGATCTTATCCTTATTATATATTTATATTATATTTATATATATTAAGTGGTGAATCATGATGCAAAAAAAAAATATGGTTTTTAACACACATCTCTCTCCTCATTGAATGTAATTTTTTTTAGTAATACAAATTTTTATGCATGTTGTACAACATTTTATGCAAACAATAAATTTCTGCCACATATCTCTCTCTTCATTCAATGCAAAAAATTAAGTAATACATGAATTGATACACATTATATAATCTTTAATGCAAACAACAAAGAGTTGAAATTCAATAATACAAAAATTCATGCAATATGTACGATTAACCAATTCATAACATATACTTATTGACTGGTCAACACATTTAATGTTATTTTTAAAACACTCATTACTAATTAATGTAATTTTTAAAACACATCTAAAATAAAAAGTACATGTTATTATACACATTGTACAAACTAATAAAACACACAAAGCTTTATACAATTTATATGCTAATGCATATCTTCTATACTACTATACAATGCATTTAGGACATTCTATCTTCTATACTACTGTATAATGCATTTATGACATTCTAAATATAGAAGTCTTAAAAAATTAAGAACAAAATATTTTCTTTAATAAGAAAGTAGCAAGCCATTAGTCAATGCAGTAAGACATTGCAATTTGACTCAAAAAATCTGTAATAATACTAATTAATTCGGTATTTGTAACAGTCAAATAATCTTTGTAACAACCTGGTAATTAAATGACTTGAATTATATAAACTTGTAATGACAACCCTGAAAATTAAATGTCCCCAATTCGATAAACTTGTAACACCCCTTTAATATTTATATATAAGCTCAATTACATCACTCTCTCAAAAAAAAAATCATCTTCACTCTCTCTAGAAATATGCTTTCACACTCTCTAAAAAATCCCTCGGCGCCGGTACAATAACCATCATCACCACTAATCAAGATTCGAAAAATAAAAGCACCAGAAAAAGGACAACGGTTTACCAACGAAACTATCAACTCAAAACAAGTCAAATTTATAAACCCAAACAAAACACTAAACGATTTAGCACCGGTGTTATCAAGATCCGGTTTTAGCAACACCACCCAACCACTTAAACATCATCAAAACACCTAAACACAACCGATTGAAACCACGAAATAACCAAACCAGTTAGATCCGCATATTCAGATGATGGTTGTGTCAGATATTTTGGTTTGTGATGGTGGTGATGTTGATGGCCGTGAGTTTAAATAATAGTGGATATGGAATACTTTGCATTATTATTGCTTAAAGTTATTTTAATTGTAATTATTATTTGTTTGTACAGTTATTGTTAGGAAAACGTTTAACCGGATAACATTTGCTCACCGTAAAATAGAGTTACAGGGTACCCGCCATCGCATTACGCGGGTACTTTGCTAGTGCTTAAAAAGGCATTTATAGTTAACAAGCAAAATAGCCCGCGCGTTGCGGCGGGACATAATTATTTTCGAATCGATTTTGAACGAATATTGATTGGGAATGTGTTCGCGCGTTGCAACGGGGCTGATTTGTATTCGGCGTTTTTATTATTTTTATATTGCCTACTTGTATGTTCCACGTTATTATACTCGCGCCATAAATGTTGACTAAGTAAAAAGAGAAGAAAAAAAATGGCCGGCCCAAGGCGGGGCTTAATTTTTTTCCGAATTGATTTTGATCGAATATTGAGTAGGAATGTGCCCACGCGTTGAAACGGGGCCGACTTGTATTCGACTTTTTTTTTGTTTCCTACTTGTATGTTTTTCGAATCAATTTTGAACGAATATTGATTGTGAATGTGCACGCACGTTGCAACGGGACTGACTTATATTCGGCGTTTTTTATTTTATTTTTATATTGCCTACTTGTATGTTTCTCGCTATTATATTCGCGCCATAAATGTTGACTAAGTAAAAAAGAGAAGAAAAAAACTAAATGGGCCGGCCTAAGGCGGGGCTTAATTTTTTTCGAATTGATTTTGACGGAATATTGAGTGGGAATGTGCCCGCTCGTTGAAACGTGGCTGACTTGTATTCGACGTTTTTTTTATATTGCCTACTTGTATGTTTTTCGAATCGATTTTGAATGAATATTGATTGGGAATGTGCCCGCGCGTTGCAACGGGGCTGACTTGTATTCGGCGTTTTTATTTTATTTTTATATTGCCTACTTGTATGTTCCACGTTATTATACTCGTGCCATAAATGTTGACTAAGTAAAAAAGGAAGAAAAAAACAATTGGGCCGGCCCAAAAATGAGAGCCCAAATAAAAGTTACTATAGCAATGTGGGGCGTCGTTTTTGTCCCAATGCCGAAACGACATCGGATTTGAGCTCCTATAGTATATATACAAGCAAGATAGTTCGCGCGTTGCTGCGGAGCATAATTTTTTGCGAGTCGATTTCGAATGAATATTGAGTGGGAATGTGTACGCTCGTTTGCGGTGGGGTTGACTTGTATGCAGCACATGTATTTTTATTTCACTGAGCATTGCAAAAACGTATAGATTATTTATACAATTTAAACTTTCATAGAATTGTACGATTCAGACCCCTATCATTTATTTTAATGTTATTAGGTAGTTTACGATGTGTTTTGAAAGTATATATATATATATATCAGGGTTCTAAATAGCGGCGCCATAGCGCGCTATAGCGGCGATATAGCGCGAGGCGTGGCCTCCACGTTACGAAACAGGCCAAGGCGTCATCTTGAGGCGTGGCGTGCAATAAGGCGCCATATAGCGCGCTATAGCGCGATATAGCGTGAGTTTTTTTGAAGCTTTAAAAAATTTCATGGATTTGAGCTTATTTACAAGTATTTATGTTTTGGGTTGTATGGGATTCAGGCTTAGTAACCCCGTTACTCAATTTTAATCCTAGTAGCTAACTAATATTGACCACTCTATAAATATTTTTTGCCGCCTTGAGTCACGCCTTAAAAACGCTATGACGCAACGCCTCACGCTAAAGCTTGAGGCTTGGCTATGCCGCTACGCCACGCTTCACGCTATTTATAACCTTGGTTTATATTTGATAAATAAAGTTTATTACATAAAAAAATCGTAAATAGTTAAAAGTTGATGGTACATTTTGTAAATTTTCCTTTTTATTCTATTTATATTAAACTTTAACATTTTTTATAAAATCGTGCGTACGTCGGAAGCATTGCAATATTGGGCTCGTTTTGTTCGCAATTCGAAGATTTTCCCGATGATATTTTTTTATCTAAATAAATCGGTAGATATGTATTATATATTTGATAAATAAAGTTTATTGTATAAAAAAATCGTAAATGATTAAAAGTTGAGGGTCCATTTTGTAACTTTCATTATTTCTTTATTTTGGGCCACCGTGAATTTTTTTCCACTTTGGGCCGTAGTTTGGTTTTTGGACTTCTGGGCCGTCGCTTGATTTTTGGGCTGTTGGAAAAATACTACTGTAACATGTGAGCAAAACGACGTAGTTTTGCTCCAATTTTAGTATATACAAGTATGATTGCCCGCGTGTTGCTGCGGGGAGTTATTTTTTTTTCATTTTTTTGCCTTAGCGTAAGCCGATTTTTGATTGCATAAGAGCTGGACCTTCCACGCGTTGCGACGAAGATTGTTTTTGTGTGATTTGATTTTATCTGAATGAATTGGAAGATATGTGTTATATATTTGATAAATAAAATTTAGTATATAAAAAAGTTGTAAATAGTTAAAAATTGAGGTTACGTTTTGTAAATGTTCTTTTTTTCCTATTTATATTAAACTTCATCATTTTTTATAAAATCGTGCGTATATCAGAAGCATTGCAATATTGAGCTCGGTTTGTTCGCAGTTCGAAGATCTTTCAGCGGGTATTTTTTTTATCTGAATGAATCGGTAGATATGTGTTATATATTTGATGAATAAAGTTTATTATATAAAAAAGTCGTAAATAGTTAAAAATTAAGGTTACGTTTTGTAAAATTCCTTTTCTTTTTATATTTGATTTTGAGCCAGTTCTTGCTAGTCTTTTTGTTTCAATAAAATC
>BQNB010177205.1:0-12987 GCA_026074375.1 Tanacetum coccineum
TGGTCAAATTCCTTTTAGAGTCTTAAATTTTAGTTTCAAGTAGTCTAGTAAAATCAAAAAGCCAAAAACATTAGTTAAGTCTATCATTTTCTACTGCCTTATCTAGCTTATTTTCTAAATCAATTTTCTTGTTTATAGTTTTCATTTGTTCTTTGTATATCAATCTCAATCTGTTTTGAGTTTTCAACTTATTTCAAGTGCTTAATTGTTCTTAATCTTAGCTTAAAGTTGGTCCAATTTCTTTGAAATCTGTTTGTTTATGTCTGCTGTCCTTTTAGATTTTTAGTGCTTTTCAGCTTAATTTGTTTGCTCATTCTCAGTCATTAGTGCTTATTAGGTTTAGGTATAAGTCTGTTTCCAGCTTATTTTGTTTTACATTTGCTTATTGAGTCTAAAAGGTCTAAACAGTTTTGCTTATAGTCATTTGATAGTTTTTCTAAAACTGTCACCTTTTTCAACACTTATTTTAGCTTATTATTAAGTTTTAGAAACAGTTGTTTTATTAAAAGTGTTATTTGTGTCTAAACTTAGCTGTTTTTAAAAAGAAAAATAAAAAAAATTACAAAAAGGTAAAGTCCAGGACTCGAACCTGCGGCATCACCTTCACACACAAAGCCTTTACCGTCTGCCCTTGGGACTTTTTCATAAACTCTTTGCACCATTAATTTGTTATACACACGGTTTTAAGCTTATCAACTTATTTGATTTTTAGCAGCTTATAGGATTAAGCCTTTTGGCTCGTTTTTCTTTGCAATCTCTTAGAATAGTGTCTAGTATTTTCTTGATTTTTTTTAGAATTTTTAGTTTTCATTTAATATTTTTAATTGAATTTTTAGTTTTAAAAGTTTTAAAATTAGTTTTAAAAATAATAAAAATACAAAAAATATATATTTTCTATTTCTAAATATTATTTTTTTTGATAAAGGGTTTCTCCGGTAAATATATTACACCAAAAAATGTTGAAGTACATAGGATAAGGGTGAAGTCCCTTATCTCAGTCCAAAATGAACATTTACAAGCAACTACGTGCTACTAACAAACTCCCTACATAAGAAAGACACGTCAATCTTATGACTAACCAAAGAAAGTAATAAAAACTTCCTAACACGACTAATATGCGGATATCATATTGATTACGAAAATCAACATTTGCTCTGGTAATCATTCACTTGAGCCTCGCCGTCTGTCATAACTTCCAAAACTTCATCATCTTAGAAACAAAACTGTAGCATAAACCACACATTATTTCCAAGAACTTCCAAATAGCCTTCGCGGCTAACTTCCATTTTTCTAAATATTATTTTTATCATTTTAGTCTAATAAATTTGCATTTTGAATTTTTAAGTTTTAAATTTGTGTTATTTGGTTAATTAGTCGCATTTTTAATTCTCGTTAACGTTTTATGCTTAAATTTCTTAATTGCTTTAATTGTTAATTTAGCTTATCTTTATTTGCTTTTGCATAAGTAGAATTAAAATCCAAATCAAAATTTCTATTATTCAAATCACACGATCACGAACTTAAACGAGATTCTCAATTCACGCTTCGTCGGGATCCGACATTCGAGAGATAAATTATTGTTTGTCCTCAAGCAATTTTTATCAAACGGGGTACTCTTTATACTATAGCTTATTTGGTATATATATATATATATTATATCCGAACCAAGTTTTTAGCGCCGTTTCCGGGGAAGTGTGTAACGAATATCGCGTTGAAGTTTGAAGATTAGTGTTTTGAAGACCCTTCCTCGTGAAGTTATCGTTTTGTTATTTTCTTTTATATAAAACTATAAAAATACCAAAATATTTTCTTTTTCTCAATTTATTTTCGTAGATTTATTAGAAAAACCAAAAATACTTTTCCAAAAGTATTTAGAAAAACCAAATTTACCGGGGTAACCCTTTACCAAAAAAAAGTATTTAAAATACCAAAAAAATTAAAAACAACAAAGCAACCGTTGTGTCACTTGTGAAATCGGCTCACCTTTAGATTACAAACTATAAGAGAGGTATAATGAGGGTTGATCCTACGATCTTCGACCCGAAAGGAGAAGGTTTTTAAAATGTTTCGCGCTTACCCGCTCCTTCGCTTCTTTGTACGTTTTCTAGAGAGCTACCGTACGCTTGTTCGATTATCGGTTACAAAAATATTTTCTTTTTATTTCTCTTATTTTGTTTTTAGTGCATGCGCACCCGCTCTTCATCGAATTTAATTGTCGAATCTTCCACGACTCCAAAACGTCGTAATTGTAGACGTTCCAAGCAAAGAGTCGTACCGTTTTCTCTTGAAGAGACTCCCGTAGTTACGATGGCCGATCAACGTACTATGGCGGAATTACTCCAAGCACCCACCGAGGGTTACGGAGATGCTATCGTTATTCCCGCTATTCTCGCGAAGAATTTTGAGCTTAAACATGGTCTTCTAAATCTTGTAACTTCAAAACAATTTTACGGATTTGAGAAAGAAGATCCTCATGCTCACATTCGTTGGTTTAACAAGATTACTTCCACGATTAAGTATAAAGAAGTGCCTAATTCGTCGATTAAGCTTATGCTTTTTCCATTTTCTATCGAGGGGCAGCCCGGATTTGGCTCGAAAAAGAACCCCCTCATTCTATTCTTACTTGGGAAGACCTTGTTTCCAAGTTTATTAACCAATTCTTTCCTCCTTCCAAAACTACAAATCTCCGAAATGAAATTACAAATTTTCAGCAACGATTTGATGAATCATTTTGTGAGGCATGGGACCATTTCAAGGATCTCCTTCGTGCATGCCCACATCACGGTTTTACGGAATTGCATCAACTTGATACTTTCTACAATGCTTTAACACCAACAGATCAAGATTCTTTGAATGCCGCCGCCGGTGGTAATCTTTTGACTAAAACTCCTCGAGATGCTTTGACAATTATTGAAAACAAATCAAAAGTTCGCAACTCACAGAACAAACCGGTTGTTTCAAAAGTGAGTACGAATGCTCCTTCTTCTTCTACCCCTCATTTTCCTGAGATTGCCGCTCTTGCCGACGCCGTTAAGGCTATGCTTCTTCAGAAATCTTCTCCTCCAGCTTCCGTGAAAGCAGTTGAGGAAATTTGTGTTACTTGTGGTGGCCCGCATCCTTACCACCAATGTCTTGCCACCGATGGCAACGCTTTTCCGGAATATCGAGATAATATTCAAGGATATGTTTCAGCAGCCGCAGTGAACTAAAATCAAGGAAATACCGGATACCGTCCTCAGAGTGTAGCTAACCAAATTTAACCACCGGGTTTTTCTCAACCGAATTTGCAAAATAATCAAACCCGGTACAATCAAGGATACAATCAAAACAGAGGAAATAATTACAATCAAGGAAATCCGAATTATCAAGCTCCAATTCAGCAAGCTCAAGTTGGACCTTTGATTGATCTTTCAAACTACATGAAGGTCAACGACGCTAATATGCGAGCTATGTAAAATCAAATTAGTAATATGAAGAAGGAATTAAGGGATGATATGTCACAGCAGAACCAAGAGCTTAAGAATATGATGACTAGTTTTCTTCAAATGAATACCGCTTCTTCTTCGGGTTCACTTCCTAGCAACACCGCTGCTAACCCGAGAGGTGATGTGAAAGCTATTACTACCCGAAGTGGTGTTTCTTACGATGGACCTACAATTCCACCTACTCATTCTCCTCTTCCGAAGGAAGTGGAACGTAAAACCGAGGCGACAAAGGACAAGGTGCAAAATACAAGTTTAGGAAGACATCCAAAATATATCAACAATCCCTTGCTGATGCCGGTTTGAGGCTAGGCCTCCCATGCTTGAAAGGGGGGGAGTTTTATTACCTATGGGCAAAGGTTGATTTAGACGATATATAAATCGAAAGAGGGAAAACCAAAAGTGGCTTAACAAAGTGCTTGATGAAGGTCCTTATCAGTTTGAAATGTTTCATTCCTAACTCATTTTGACATTCCGAAATTGAAAACTGATGAGGTATTACAAGGGATGAGTTATTGCACTTATGATGTGAAATGGAGCTCATGAATTGCTTTCTTCATTTTATTCCCAAATGACTTTATAAATTCTAGTGGATGTTACATACTTTCGGACCCAAGGATATGTATGGAAAAGAGTTGAAACGTTTATGAGGGGAAAATATACAAAACAAAGTTGATAGAGAAACTCGTTTTACAAACGGAATTTGATCAGTTTGTTGCTGAACCAGGGGAAACACTTGTTTCAGTTTACAATCGTTTTGCTCAGTTAATGAATGATTGGAAATGAAATGACATGCATTTTCCAATTGTTACAATTAACACAAAGTTTCTGAATAGCTTGCAACCGGAATGGTTGAAATATGTTACCCAAGTTCGTTGTCTAAACGTTGAAAGTGGATACGTTGATGATCTTTTGGATTTACCTTCAGCTATTCGAGAAATCTGGTTAATGTCTCAAGAGCAAAGAAGTTAGAAAAATCTCATGATCCTTTGGCTCTCTCGTAGCACATACGGGTTCATCTTCCAGAAACACATCATCTTATTATGTGACACTATCTCTATTGTCTGTGGTTGATTATGAGATGAGACAGTAGGGATGATGTTCACACACAATTTGAAGATCCCCCTTCAGCATCTGCAATGTTGTTACTTGCTCGAGCCATTACTCAAAATTTCTACTCCAACAAATAATCGTCTTCGCACTTCATCCAATACCAAAAACCAAGCAATCATTCAAGGAGAGACAGGTCGTTTGAGGAGTGAATATTCAAAGTAGGAACTTGGTAATGCTGGAGAAATAATGACGAGCTTATGTTCAGGAGGAATTTATAGAGGGATCGAATGCTCCAAATGGACCAGAAATGTTCCAAAGGCTCTTCGAACATCGTCTTCAGGAAAACACTTCAGCTGTACACATGCTTCTACAATAGTGGAAAAAGGACATTATGCTAGGAATTGTCCAAAGCCAAGAGTTTGGGACTCGAAATACTTCATGGAACAAATAATGATGGCAAAACAGGATGAAGCTAGAGTGATTCTTACTGATCATAAAAAAAATGCAGATTGATTTTTCTTGATGCTTATAGGATGGAAGAAATAGAAGAAACTTCAGTGCAAAATTGCTTAATGGCAAGAAAATTCAACCAGTTGATAATACTTTTGATGTGGGCTAAGCTATGATTCTGCATTTATAATGGAGGTACATACTTCATCCTAAACATGGAAAAAAGAAGAACTATGTATCCACTTCATACTAAAATTATTTAACAGTACCATTGGGTTGGTATGATCAAATTGATAGCGAATTATATTTGATTCACCCATTGGGAATGTTTAATAGTCAGCAGTATTAAAAAAGATACTAAGTTCCGATCTATGTGCTGTTAGAGCAATTAGCTAGAAGTGAATATAAGGAAGTGAAAAAACAACAAAATTATTTGCTTAAAAAAGTTCAAAAACAAAAAACACGACTTTGACTAGTCAGTTGAGTTGTATAAGGAAAGGGTTAGGGTTTGGAAAAACATAAACTGGGAATAATAATTATCTAAACGAATTTTCGAGGCCGATTAAACGAGCAAAAATTTTAGTCTACAAGCCCAAGTTCAAATTTGTTCGTGATCGAGATATCATTTGAGATCTAGAAAAACAACGAGATAAATTAGATTTAGATGTCAAAGATTACAAACGGAAAAATGAGGAACTTCAAAAGACTCATTCAATTTTAAAACCAAATGAGTGAAAATAAGGATAGATATCATGACACTGTTCTAGATCTTGAGGCCAAACTGAAAAAGAATGTTGATCTAATTTTGAAACTTGACAATTCCTTACAAGGAATGTTTATGCTAAGACCAAAGCCATTGTCTGTGTATGATCAACAATTAAAACATGGTTTGGGTTATCCGAATCCTTATACACTCAAGCTCAAGCAAATTTTCTCAATGTCACAAAGATATATCTGTGCCTCTATATAGGGTAATTCAGAGATTTCTTTGAATGTTAGAGATACTGAAGACACTCTTGATGATGCTTCCAAAAGTCAACAAAAAGTATACGAAAAAATGAATGATCCAATTGCTGTTGCAAATAAACAGAATTGTTGGTCAATTGATTATGCACAAATAAATGCTCTCTATAAAGACTTTGTTCCTCAAAAAGAACTTTCTGCTGAGCAAAAATATTTTCTATCTTATTTTATTCCTTCTGACAAGAATTTAAATGCAACTCCTTCTATTCAACATCATGCCAATGTGAAGTCACCTTTGATCATTGAATTAGGATAAAAAAAAATGGTTTTCAAAATTTATCTGAATAATTCAAAAGAACTATAAAAGAGCAAGCATTTTTTATACATCACCTGAAGAAATACAACTCAATGATTTTTGTCAAGATCAACTCAAACCAATTGTTAACGAGTTATGCTGTTCTATTGTGAATCATCTTTAGACACTATTTCAGAGGATATAAAAGAGATGAAAGATGTTTTGAGTCTACAGAAAGTGAACTTTGTGAACTAGAGAAGCAAAATGATTTTTTGAAAGATCAACTTTTGGAAGTATCTCTCAAGCATGAAGTTGAATTAAGTGTGTTGTTAAATCATGAATGTGTAGACAATTCACTCCATGCTGAAATTGAAACAACTTAAAAGTTATAATCGAGATTCAAGAGGGTTTGTAAGCTAAGAATAAAAATTGAAAAAGAATGTTCAAAGGTCAGTGAAAAGCAAAGTGTTGATTTTGAATTATAAGTTACAAACATGTAAAAGAAAAACATATTTGGGATTCAAATTTGAAGAATATAAACACAATCCTCTTGATTATTTATTAGATTTCTAAAAATGGATAAACTTGAAGATTTGAGAACGTGGTCTTTGGATTTTAACGGTACAATCTTTGATAAAAGAACGTGAACAATAGTAAATTAGAATATCTAAAGCTTTTCATTCTATAAAAAAGGACAAGATTCAAACTCAAACGGAAATAGACGAATTAATTACTCATGTCTCTGAGAAAACGTATGCATATGGTGCTATTCGTGCTGAGAATCAGAATCTTTTGTTTACCATATCTGAGTTAAAAACTAGACTGGCAAATGTTGAAAAAGGTTAAGTCTGTAAATACTTGTTTGATTAGACAACACATGGTCTCAAGCCCTGCTACTTTGTGTAACACCATTTCACAAATACAGTTATTTAAAAGAAAACGGAATGTCAAAAATCAGGAAGAAACCATGTCGTATCAAAAGCGGGTCACTTTGCAAATTCACCTGCACAACAATGGGGGTAAATTCAAACAAAAATGTCATAGCACCTGGGGAATGTACAAGGTAGCATGAACTCATGAATCACAAACAAACGAGGCTAAGCATGATTTATCTTCTACAGGAATGAATGCTGCATCTAGTGTTAGAAGACAAAGAATAGAGGATTCACATGTCAAGAATAGTGTCTTAGCTAACTCTATGAAGCCCAACAAAGAAAGTAGAGCTGTTTATTTAGGAAAATAAGCTAACAAGATAATACATCTGAAAATGATATCTCAAACAGAAGAATGTATGGTTGTTTGATGTTGCAAACGCTTCTAAAGCGAAAACTTTGTTATGTGTTTCTTGTATGCAAAATGTGCTTATTCCATGTCATGCTAACTGTTTTGCAAATTATAAATTGAATGTGCATTCGAATGTTCGTAGAACATTATCCTCTTAAATCTAGAATACCTTAACATCTGATGATACATACTTATGGTAGTTCACAAGACTAGGTTTTTTAAGGAGCCGACACTATCTAAGTCTTTAGATACTACTTATGTAGTCTCCAAACCTAAGATTGATGTCGAAAGTACCTTAAAAGCTAACAATAAGGTTTCTAGTACAAAGAAAAGAAATTTACGAGATAAATCTTTAAGCACATACATGAAGAACAAGATTGGATTTCTGAATAGTCGAATTTGCAAAAAAAATGGTTGTGAATCCAAAATCCAAATGTTGTTTGGTCTCCTGTTAACACAAAACCGAATGGACATAATAGTAGTTCATCTGAAAAACAATCGATCTCTGTTAAGAAATGGGTAGTCAAATTGCCCACTTGTCCATGTGGTGTTTCTTCTTGTGTTACAGGCAGTACAGATCGTTCTGTGGATTGTTGATAGTGGTTGTTCAAAGCATATGACGGGTGATCGATCATTGCTGAAACATTTCATTGAAAAATTCATGGGCACCGTTCGGTTTAGAAATGATAATTTTGCAGCAATCACAGGCTATGGTGATTATATACAGGGCAATATCATTATTTGTCATGTATATTACGTTGAAGGTCTTAGACATAATCTCTTTAGCATTGGACAATTTTTTTTGTTGGCGATTTAGAAGTGCTTTTCGTTCTAAGACTGTAATGTGCGTATCTGAACGAGTAATGATTTGCTTACTGAGCGGTAGCGACATCAAATTTTATATACTATCTCCATTCCTGACATGGCTACTTCTTCACTCGTTTGTCTTATGTCCAAAGCCACTTCGACAAAGTCATGGTTATGGCACCGCAGACTCTCACATCTTAATTTTGGAAACCATAATCGATTTACAGATTTGATATTGGTTGATGGACTTTCAAAAGTTTAAATATGGAAAAGATCACCTTTGTTCTGCT
This sequence comes from Tanacetum coccineum, assembly GCA_026074375.1. Taxonomy (NCBI): domain Eukaryota; kingdom Viridiplantae; phylum Streptophyta; class Magnoliopsida; order Asterales; family Asteraceae; genus Tanacetum; species Tanacetum coccineum. The sequence goes on from BQNB010177205.1 coordinate 8,625, forward strand.
TGTGAAAGAGGAAAAAGCAAGAAAGCTTCTCATCCACTCAAATTAGTTCCAAGTGATCACTCCAAATTGGAATTACTTATTTGGAATTATGTGAACAAGTGGATGTTTATTCTCGTTTTACTTGGGTTTATTTCTTTATTCGAAAGATGAATACTCCAGTAATTATAAAGAAATTCATTGCTCTAGCTCAATGAATTAAAAGCCAAGTTTGCCAAGATTCGCATAGATAATGGTACTGATTCAAAAATGCAACTCTTAAAGCTCATTATGAAAAGTTAGGCATCATGCAACAATTTTCAACTGCTCGAACGCCTCAGCAAAATGGAGTAGTTAAAAGACGTAATCGAACTCTTGTAGAAGCTGCTTCGTACGTATGATGGATATCTTTCATGATTGCTCTCAAATGGCTCTGGAAGAATAAGTGTGATGCTAAAAATATTGTGGTTCGAAACAAAACTCGTCTTGTGGTAAAAGGATACATGTAGGAAGAAGGCATTGATTTTGAAGAGTCATTTGCTCCTGTTGCTCATTTTAAGGCTGTTAGAATGTTTATTGCTTATGCTGCTCATAAGAATATCACCATCTTTCAGATGGACGTTAAAACGGCTTTTCTCAATGGTCTATTGAAATAGGAGGTTTATGTCAGCCAACCTGAAGGGTTTATTGATCCAGAATTTCCAGATCACGTCTACAGGTTAAAAAAAAGCTCTATACGGTCTTAAGCAAGCACCTCGTGCATGATATGACAAATTGTCTTCTTTCCTAATTCAACATGGGTTCACTAAAGGTATTGTTGACCCGACTTTGTTCACACGACGTCACGGGGAAGACATATTACTTGTTCAAGTATATGTTGACGACATTATTTTTGGATAAACAAATCCAGATTTTTCAAAACATTTTGCAAATCTAATGAAAAATAATTTTAAAATGTCAATGATGGGTGAACTAAAGTTCTTTCTTAGACTTCAAGTTCATCAATCTCCCTGTGGCATATTCATAATTCAGTCACAATATGCTATTGAGTTGTTAAAGAAACATGGTCTAGATGAGTGCGTCTCATTGAGCACACCTATGGTAACTGAGAGATTGGATGATGATTTACAAGGCACTCCTACTGATCAAACGATTTATCATCGTATGATAGGAGGGCTAATGTACCTAACAGCAATCGTACCAACAATTGCTTATGCTTACTTTTGTATTTGCTTACCGTTATCAAGCACGTCCTACGGTCAAACACCTCAAAGAGGTTAAACGGATCTTTCGGTACCTAAGACAGTCCTATAACATGGGACTATGGTATCCGAAGGATTCTGGATTTGAACTAATTGCATATTCAGATGCGGACCATGCAGGATGTAAAGATGATTGTAAAAGTACATCAGGAGGATTGCAATTTCTAGGTGGAAAGCTCGTAAGTTGGAGTTCGAAGAAACAAGATTGTACTGCGATGTCTACTGCTGAGGCTGAATATGTTTCCTTGTCTGCATGTTGTGCACAAGTCATTTGGATGCGTACACAACTACTAGACTATGGATACAAGTACAACCGGATTCTGATGTATTGTGATTCCAAGAGTGCCATTGCTATCTCATGCAACCCAGTCCAACATTCTAAGACAAAACACATAGACATCCAGTATCATTTTATTAAGGAACATGTTGAGAAGGGTACTGTGGAACTTTACTTTGTCGGGACAGAATACCAACTTGCGGATCTATTTACTAAAGCTCTTCCAAAAGAACGCTTTGAGTATCTAGTTCATCGCATTGGTATGAGATGTATGACTCCAACACAGTTGGAAAGCCTGACAAAGTCATCTTCTTGAAAAGATCATACATCAAAAACATGTAAATACATTTTTCAAAAAAAACATAATTTAAAGATCACATGATTAGATTCATGATTCCAAGTTTTTATAAAAAGCTTTCAATTGAAAATACGGAATCATAATCTAAGGGGGAGTAATTGAAAATTTTTCATTCATATACATCATTTCGGAAATAAAATAAAAACAATGATCTCTCAAATAAACTGAATTTGAAATATGCTATATTTTTAAGGGGTTTTTATTTTAAACTCAACCATCTTCATTAACTGACTAAGTGTTTAGCATGATTTCATTCCAAGGGGGAGTCTTTGTAAACATTGGTCAGTTTTTGAAAACTCATCATTACTCAAGGGGGAGTTTTTGAAAATTAGAAAACAAAATTCGGGACGTAAATAAGTTAAATTTGAAAAAGAAACTACAGGGGCTGAAAGTGACATTTCTCAAAAGTAATATTCGGTTACTATAAAAGGGAACAAACATTTTCTTTTTCAATTTTTATTCATCGAGACCATTACCGAGTTTGAGAATGAAAATCAAGAACGGTTTTCGAAGCTCATTACAGCGATCAGTACTTCTTTTTTTATCTCAAACGTAAGTTGTTAAGCGTTTGAATCAGATCTAACATGTTTTGACTTATCGAGTTTAAATTCGGTAACAAGCATATATTACCGAGTTTGTGAACATACTGAATTTGTGTTAAAAGTTATGATCAAAGACGATAACAATGGATGATTGTGTGATGTTAACTAAACCATAACTGAGAAAACGTTCAGACATATAAATTCGATGGAAAAATTGAAACTCGGAAAAGATTGAGGTTTATCGAGTTTGATGATTATCGAATTTGATTTGATGGTATTATTTTTTGGTATTAAAAGACTTGAGTTTTGGTTTTTCAAACAGACAAAGGGTTTTTCAATTTTATCTCTTTTGCCCAAATTCAGTAAAAGTCAAATGTCAAATTCAGTAAAGTCAAAAAGTCAATATCAGGAACAATGAGTTTGGTGGATAAGTAAATGCTTATGATGATTAATGCTCGAATGTCTGTGGAACAAAAAGATCAGTCTCTCATGTGTTTTTGAAAAAATCAAATGATTGTGAAAAAGAAATCAAGTTTTTATGAATTCTAAGCTTTGGGTCAAATATGTCTATTCGTAATTGTTTAAGTGGTCTAAGTCATGTCCGGTTTCGACCGTTTTCTGCAATGAACAGAATGAGGAGTGAGTGACTTAGTGACCATTCAGTTATTGAATTAGATGTGTTTGTCTTCATTGTTTAGGATTCATGACAAAAAATGAAAGTGGAAAAGTTTTTATAACTTGAATCTGAAAATCCAAGTCTCAATTGTTTAAGTGGTCTAAGTCATGTCCGGTTTCGGCCGTTTTCTGCAATGAACAGAATGAGGAGTGAGTGACTTAGTGACCATTCAGTTGTGGATTTGTGATTGTCTAATTCAATGTTATCATTATAATGAAAGTTTCTGACAAATGATTTCTGGAAAAAGTTCTCAAAATCTGTAATTGTGTCAAAATGATACTCTTTCACAAAAACGGTTTTAAGAAGTTGTATGATTTCTCTTTCATTTTTCACAAAAGAGTCTTGATTCAAAATCAAAAGAGACATCTTCATCATTCTTGAAAGAGTATCATGTCACAAAGAATTTCTGGTGAGGATATTCTAAAAACAGAACGAGAGAGCTAAATCCATACGCGAAAAAGCAAATCAAAAGTGTGTTCGAAAAAGAATTGCCAGAACACACAAAAATGATAAATCAAAAGAACAATTCGAATAAAGCGTATGGCATGTGCTAGAAAAAGCAAGAACGAGCACATGAGAAAGAAACTGATCAAAAATATGTTCAAAAAGAATTGCCAGAACATATAAAACAGACAGAGTGGAAAAAGACAAAAATGTCAAATGAATTATTTGTTATCTAACCTCTCAATTTTATTCATTCAGTAATCATCATGGCACAACAACAACATGCAGCTGATGTTCATCCAGACGAACTGTGTCCTCCAAACAAACAATATGATCTTATGGATGCCAACAAGAAGGTTGATCTTGAACAAGTGCAATGTCCACCCAAAAGCAAAATACTGACGAATATCATCAAGAATCATCCTTTACGATTCAGTATTGCTGCTTCTTCCTCTGTACCATGAATCTATATGGCACATGTTAGGATTAATGTTTTCTTAACTTAGTACCGACAGTACAAATAGTTAGTACTGACAGTTATACTTAGTACCGACAGTATAAAGTATTAAGTACTGTTAGTTAGTTAGTACCGTTAGTAGAAAGTTAGTTAGTACCGTTGAGAAGATATTTAAAAGATATTTATAAGATATTTTAGAAAAAGATATGTAAGCCTATTAGGGTTATCCTTAGTATATAAAAGGATCACATTTGGCATAGTTCGAAACAGATGATTACAGACGAATACACAAGCTTAGCAAATCATATACAATATCATAGTTAGCAATTTGTGATCCTCAAGAACACATTAATAAAGTTGTTATTCAGTTG
>BQNB010177206.1:0-12987 GCA_026074375.1 Tanacetum coccineum
ATTTTAATGTATATCTGAAGACTGTCTCATTGCAGAAAAGACTCCCAAGGAAGAGCTCCTCAAAGAAACAAAAGTTGCACAAAAAGAATGTATCCAAACAAGGGAGGAAGATTGCAAAAGGAGAATCATTAGTTCAAAGAGATCCTATGTTTGATGAAATGCCTGAAAATAACATTGATCACATGGAAACAGACAATGCACAAAGTGAAGGGAGGACAAAAGTTATATAGGATGAAGATAGAGTTAGTACTGAAGATAGAGTTAGTACCGACTTTGAAAAAGTTAGTACTGACGGATCCAAAGTTAGTACTGATGAACAAATTGGAGGTGCTGATGATCAAGTTGAAGGAACTGAAGAGATCTTTGAAAGTACTGAAGAGCAAAGACCAGGTACTGAAGAGAAAGTTGAAAGTACTGCTGGGCAAGTAGAAGGTACTGAAGATCAATCTAAGGAAGAAATTGCTACTCAAGCTTCTCAAACATCCACTCAAACTCCCACATCTATGATATTTGGTGATGATGAAACAATAGCTACACTTCTACTCAACATGAGTAAAGCCAAAGCTGTCTCTAAAGAAAAAGAGAAAGGTGTAGAGTTGAAGGATGTTGAAGAAATTGATAGACCTAGGCCTACTTCTCAAAGATCACTTCTCACATTAAAACCTCTTCCAAAGATTGATCCTAAAGACAAAGGGAAGAAGAAGATTGAAGAGGTTGATGAATCTGAAAGTGAAGATGATGATATTCCTCAAGCTGTGAAGAAATTCAAACAGCTTGAGAGTGATGAAGAGTTGGCAAGGAAAGTTCAAGAAGAATGGGAAGCTGAAGAGGAAAGAAATAGATTGGCAGAAGAAGAAGCAACAAATGAAAGCTCTCAATAAAAGAAGTTTTGCTTGATATTCAAGGCAAGAAATTGAGAGCAGACAGAAAATCCTTGCTGAGAAAGCTTCAAAGAGCAAGAAAGAGAAGCAGTTCTCTATAAAGAAAGAGCTAAGTTCTTCATTGAATAATTTGCTGCTCAGAGAAAGCGTTCCCTTGCTCAACAAAGATCAAATGGCAATCAAAACAAACCCTCCACCAAGAATCAATTAAGGAATCCAGATGATGACCTACTTAAGCATGTGGTGGAACTCCAAACAATTCAGACTTAAGAGTAAGAGTTTGAAAGACGAATACAAGCAAGTGTATGAAAAGAAAAAAAGGTCAACTTAAGAGATCATTGCTTAATGGATCAATTTGAAGATGAAAGCCTAATCAAGAAAATGAAAAAGAAAGATTCCTCCAAAGGAGAAGAGATCAAGCAGGAATCTAAAGAAGAAGTCAAGCAAGAGGATAAAGAAGAAGAGAACACTAGAAAGAGAAAGCATGGTACAAAGGTAGAAAAAGATGAAGTCAAGGAAAAGAATGAATTCAAACGAAGATACTTCTCAAGATGGCCAATCTGACATTGAGAAATGAAAATGAGATCTGAGATTATTATAGACGAATAGCACCAAAGAGGACAAGGAAGTAGATTATGAAGTACTTGACAAAAAGTATCCAATCATTGACTGGAAGACTGAGAATCTTGGCACTAAACCACAGTTTGATGAATCAAAAGGATCAGAAGAGATTAATTTGAATGTGGTAACTAGAAGTAATGGTCAAAAGAGATTCTCAGTTACATTTATGACAGTGCTATCAGTTGTTATAGACAGAGAGGACATAGATACTTATACACACATGTGATGACATATATCAAGATAAGACTCCTGAGAGGTTTTTAGATACAAAGTTCTTTGGGGAGATTTGATAGTTATGTTCAATCCAGAAGAACAAGATGAGTTTTGGAACTCACAGCATGAATGGAATATAATCAGTTGGAAGCTGCACAGTTCTTCAGGGGTACACACATTGATGACTGATGAAGGATTGGTTGTTCACATGCTAATAGAAAAGAAGTATCCCTTAAAGAAGGAAATAGTGGTGCAAATGCTAAAGCTAAAATTAGAGTCTGAAGAAGAAAGTACAATGGCTTTGGAATTGATAAGATTTATCAAGAAGATACTTGCTGATTTAGAATCTAAAGATTAAGACTGATGGAAGTGAGAAGGGATTGAGTGTTGGCTAACCACCACACAACAAATGGTTATCAATTCACCATGCTTAACAGGCAAAAGAATAGTGCTAGTCCCACAAGCAAACGGCTTTGAGGTAAAAGACTTATCAAATCCGTTTATAGTTTTACAATTTACCAAAAAATAATAGGGTAATCAACTCACCTTGCTTCTTGTGAAGAGTTGGCTAGTCCCGAGATCAAACCAGTTCTTGATAAAGACTACTCAAATCAGTTGATAGCTGAAAGTTTTGCTAAAAACTATATGGTTTATCAATGCACCATGTTATGACAATGAAGCATCGGCTAGTCCAAACACAAACGGTATTTGGTAAAGACAAATCAAATCCATTGATGGTTGACAGTTTACCAAAAACTGTATGGTAATTAACTCACCATATTCTTAGAATGAAGAGTTATCTATCTCAGAGCAATCGGCTTACTGGGAAAGGGAACCATCAAATCCGTTAATGGGCTGGTAGTTTGCCAAAAACTACAAAGCCAACCCTCCCGTTGCAGTTGGATTGTAGGTGAAAAATGTTGCTGAATTTGCCTGAAAAGACAAGGATGCTGCTAAAGAAGGATAAAGTGTACAAGATTAAGAAATGATGAAGAATGTTTGGATACATCCTCCTGTCAATTAAAAAAGCTTAAAGGACCATCAAGTTATTAAGGATTGGAGAGAAAAACATGAAGTTAAAATAGTTTAACATACATGTATAAGGGAAGGATTGTTAGGATTAATATTTTCTTAACTTAGTACCGACAGTACAATAGTTAGTACTGTCAGTTATACTTAGTACCAGAGCAGTACAAAAATATTAGTGACTGTTAGGTAGTAAGTACCGATAGTTGAGAAAGTTAGTTAGACCAGTTGAGAAGATCTAATAAAAGATATTTATGAGATATTTTAGAAAAAGATTTGTAAGCCTTTTAGGGTTATCCTTAGTATATAAAAGGATCACCTTTGGCATAGTTAGTAGTTGTTGTTGAATATATGAACAAAGAAGTTTAGTAAATCATATATCATAGTTAGCAATCTGTAATCCTCAAGAACACTTTAATAAAGTTGTTATTCATTGTTCTTCTTGGTACCTATGTTAAGATTCCGCATTAACATATTGTATTCAAGTCATTATTTCTATATAGTCGTTTGTATTTATACATCTTGGCTATCATCCTTTATAGGCTGCAAAGATCCATTCAGTTTATCAGGACCTTCACTTAATGTGTTGACACACTAGATAAACACATATACACTTAATGTGTTGACATACACTTAAAAACGTAGATAAACACACATACACTTAATGTGTTGACATACACATTTTTATTCAAAGGGCACATTCCCTTTTAAATTTTCAATGAAAAGCATCTTCTCATCAGCTCTCTCCTCTACCTCCCTATTCCCCAGTCCCCTGCTACCTTTGAACCATTCTCATCGCCTCTCTGAACAAGCACTTGCAAGTACTCAATTAACCCTGTCTTGTTCACAACCCAACCAGGAGAAGCTTCAAGTTCTTGAGTAAACAATTGATATTCTTCTATGGCAGCACGTAACTTCACACTCACATTATTGATCATGCGTGCCAGCCTACGGTCAGCTTCCTTGGCCCTCCAGAAATACAAACTCAAAACATCTGACCAAGTTTAGTAGACAGGGCCGAACGTTCAATCCATAATCCTTCTCAAGTTCCACATTGTTTGTTGTATTTTGGTTCTATGCATATGAATACAACTCACAACCCTTATATACACAACATTCCACTAAGAATACAAGTTGCTATACACCCCACTTTGAAAGCCACTTACCCACCCTTTAAATATGAGCCACTATCCTACAACACAATCAATTGTGCAGACAACTATTTACACAGTATGAAGATATAAAATATTCAATTGTGTAACATGTCTTGTATCCCACAACACAATCAATTGTGCAGACAACTATTTACACAGTATGAAGATATAAAAATATTCAATTGTGTAAGATGTCTTGTATCCCACAACACAATCAATTGTGCAGACAACTATTTAGAATGCATACGAGTACTTGAACGTCTAATGTATAACCATACCATATCGACTCATCCGTTGAACGTCTAATGTATAACCATACCATATCGACTCATCCGTTGAACGTCTAATGTATAACCATACCATATCGACTCATCCGTTGAACGTCTAATGTATAACCATACCATATCGACTCATCCATTGAACGTCTAATGTATAACCATACCATATCGACTCATCCGTTGAACGTCGAATGTATAACCATAACATATCGACTCATCCGTTGAACGTCTAATGTATAACCATACCATATCGACTCATCCGTTGAACGTCTAATGTATAACCATAACATATCGACTCATCCGTTGAACGTCTAATGTATAACCATACCATATCGACTCATCCGTTGAACGTCTAATGTATAACCATACCATATCGACTCATCCGTTGAACGTTTAATGTATAACCATACCATATCGACTCATCCGTTGAACGTCTAATGTATAACCATAACATATCGACTCATCCGTTGAACGTCTAATGTATAACCATACCATATCGACTCATCCGTTGAACGTCTAATGTATAACCATACCATATCGACTCATCCGTTGAACGTCGAATGTATAACCATAACATATCGACTCATCCGTTGAACGTCTAATGTGTAACCATAACATATCGACACCATGTACCCACCGGTTGCATGGGTTGCTTTGCTAACCGATGTAAGAATTTCTGGATTATTTTAATACAAGCATAAATTTGATACATATATTGAACTTGCTTGCCTTGAATTTTTATGACTTTATCACTCACTTGATTTTGCAGGCAAAGGCAAACGAAAGCCCAATTTAGGCGGCAGGGCAGCGGGCAAGCTGAATACTCGCGACAAGACCCGGAACCTCTCCTTAAAGGAAATCACGGATAAAAAAGGCTCCGTCCCGATTCGGTTTGAGCTACGTGACAAACAAACCCTTATGTCTCTCGATGACCATGCGGCTCATTGGTCTAGCTACATCGGGGAGGTCATTAGGGGTGTGCCTTTGTACTACCCTTCTTGGCTGAAAGTCCTGAATGAGCGAAAGGCGGCGCTCATTACAGATATTGGGGTCAGTTATCCTTTTATGTTTATTTCATTATCGTGTTCATTTATTTAATTGTGTATATTTATCTAAATTCGTTTAATTATTTATATCATATAAATAAATAAACAAATTTAAATAAATATATAAATTATATCTCTAACTCTGTCTTCGTTTTGTTGTATATGATTGCAGACCCAGTTTGATCTGATGCCGCACATGGAATCCCTCGACTGGACAGAGATCAACGTCGGCATCCAACAACACTTGCAAAAAGCGTACAATACCAACAAGGCTGCTTTCAAGGCCCATCATTGGGTTATAGACCCCACGACCGGGACTTACAATGTGGAGAAGATCAGGCGGGCACGTCCTGAGAACATTACGGCGAAAGAGTGGGATAAGTATATTTAGTTTTGGAATGATCCCAGGAACATTACCCGAGCCGCTCAAAATCGGCAAAACCGGGCAAAGAGCACGGTCATATCTCGACAGGGATCCCGGTCGCTTGCTCGCCTTCGAGATGAGATGGTAATAAACATTATAATTATTTTACATACATATATACATATATATCTGATTATACGCTTTGGTGTGTTGTGATTTGTCGTCTTTAATTTGTTTCATCTTATATACGTGTGTATGTACAGAGGCAGAGATCAGCCACTCAGGAGTACCCGTCGCTCATTGACACCTTCTTCGTGGCACACACTGTTAACGGGGAATTCCTTCAGGATGAGGACCGACGTATATACGTAAGTTTTGTTTCAAAACACACTTTAATGAATTATCGAGAATTAATGTAGCAACCCGACTAATACATTAACTATCTTGTGTTTTTGTCATTACATAGGAGGAGATGAGGAGGCTGGAGGCTACGGGCACATACACTGATGATGAGATCAATCGCTTGGCTAGAAGGGGTAAGCAGCGAGGGCACATTCCCGGTGTTGGTAGGGTATTGCCAGCACGGGCCACAACCAGCCCAAGTACGCCCGCGTCTGAAAGCACGCTCAACAGCCTACACAAAAAGGTAGACTTCATGATGAGTCTTTTCAAAAGTGACTCAAAGTACTTAGATATATTTTCACAGTTTGAGTAGGGTGGTGCCAGCGGGAGTGGCGGGTGCGGGGATGACGAGGAGAGTGTCGACGATCAGGAGGACGAGGATGAGGATGGCGATGGCGATAGTTAGTTGTGTTATATATGGGTTAGTATGCTACATTGTTACTTTATGTTCATCTTGGCGACCTGTATGTAAACACTTGTTTCCCTATCCTATCATGTTGAATATTGACTTGTAAGCCCCGTTTATGACTAGGAAGCAACGTTTTGTAGACTTATTCGGATTTTGGACGATTTAGCTTTATTATGTTTTGGTTTTGGTACAAGTTGTGATGTATTTGTATTGCGTTGATCCGTTATATTGTATTGTGTTTTGGTACAAGTTGTGATGAGTTTATACAGGTTTTAGTACAGGTTTGATGTTTGGTAGATTTTTTCCGGAAAAAATCTGGAAATCGCCTGCTGTGCAGGCTGCATTTTAAAAAAAATGCAGACTATTCCCCGGCGACATATCGCCGGAGATAGTAATTAAAAAATGCAGATTTATTAAAAAATGCAGATTTATTAAAAAAAATGCAGACTATTCCCCGGCGACATGTGCGCCGGGGATAGCTTTTAAAAATTTTTCTTATACGTTGACAAGTCAAAGTATAAGGAACACTATCCCCAGCGACTTGTTGCCTGGGATAATGCCCAATTAACTAATCACTTAATTAAGTGTCGTAATTACTTAATTTTAACTTGGACATTCCCCAGCGACATGTCGCCGAGGAATATGTGCCACGGTGACACTAATTACTTGACTGAAAAATACGTGAGACCCACCTTGTCGCTGGGGATTGTCGCTGAAGAACGTATCCCTAGCGAGCTTTCCCTAGCGAACATTCCCCAGCGACAAGTCGCCAGGGAAAGGTATCCCAGCGACAAGTCGCCCGGGAAACCCCAAAAATATCGTTGGGGATAACTGTTAATGTCGTAGTGGATCACCATTCACCTGATGATAGTACGGTATGCAATAATGAGTACCCATAATCCATAATTCAAATTATTGTAGCAGTAATAATGAGGTAAACCCTGCAAAGTTTACCACAATTATGATCTATCAGAAAGTCATTTAATAGTTAGGACCACTGACCAATTCAGACAACATTCTTTAAAATTGCTCACTCAATGTTCTTCAGTACAAAGGTGTTTGGTGCATTAAATTTAGTTTCAAATGGTTATCAATCTGCATGCACATATCGAGATGATTGTAATAGCCGTTCAAGTACAAATAAACCATCAACTATATAACATTGGACATTATATGACAATTTTATCAACATATAATAATTTAATGAACTTTTCATCTTTCAAGTATGATAGTGATGCAGTGATAAAATAAATTAGTACTATGCATATTATCTCTTACAAGGGTGACATGGAATTACACTTGAATGTTCATAAATGGATTTATGACTGTTTGGTGCTGCATATTCTGTGGAGATAATCCATACAGTATTATTTTTGCAGAAGGTCCCAACAAGCAGGACCCTCCAATAATTATATATCCTGACAAATGGGTATGGCCTAATATTCCAAGTTGTGGACTAAATTTACTAGATATATCAATGAAAAGATATGATATTACTGAATCCAAACAGAAATGCCAAAAGAAGCTATGGATAAAATCGGGCGATATTCGCAAAGTAACATGTAAAACTTAGGTGTGGGCATTAGTCAATCAACAAAAAAAAAGGAAATAAATTTACTTCAAATATGGGGACTGAGGTACCTATTAATGGAAAAGGAGGAGTTTCGAGAATGATTTGTATCCACAACTACATTTAATATTGCGTAGCATAAAGCCATATCTGCTTAGCATTGACTTATTTTTTCTCAAAAAGCTTTTAAAATAAACTTTACTTTTTTTTCTCGAAACCCCTCTCGGCGCTGTTTGAAGTCATCTGTCATTTTTTTTATGAATAAACCTTTAATTTCCTCAAACCTCGCGCTCCGCTAATCTCCCTTTTTTTTTCTAAAAAAATTTTTAAAATAAAATTTTCCTTATTTTTTTCTCGAAATACCCTCTCGCAATGTCGGAGCCATCGGTCTGTTTTTTTATGAATATTTTTTTGTTAACAGTTTAAATTTTTTTTTTTACACATTTTTTTTCCTTTTTTTCCTCAAAAAGTTTTTTAATATTAAACTGTTCCTTTTTTTTTTTCCTTCGAAAATACCCTCTCGCAACTTTTTTATCATCGGTCTGTAATATACAAAAGGCATCCAACCCCCCCGCAAAAATTAATTCAACGCCGACTTTTTTTTTGACCCCGTATTTAATGAGCTCTTTTTTTTTCCTTTACATTGACTTTTTTTTTACCTTTTTTTAACCTTTTTTTTCTCAAAAACTTTTTAAAATAAAACTTTACTTTTTCCCCTCGGAATACCCTCTCGCATGCATTAAATGGCCTTTTGCATTTAGTGTGCATTAAATGCACCGGGTTGACCGGGGTGCATTTAATATGCCGGCTCAACCCTTACCCCTGCCATCGTTTTTTTATTTTTTTCTTTAGAAAAAAAAAATTTGTTTTTTTTTTAAATTCCTCCTCCTCGCACTTTTTTAGTCCATCTCGGTCGTTTTTTTTATGGAATTGGCCAACATTTTTAAATTTTTTTTTAAATAGTTTTTTTTTGCTTTTTTTTTTACAAAATATTCACTCGCACTTTCTGAGTATCGTATTGTCTGGTCGAACCCGACCTCAGTCCGCCCCGACCACTTTTTCCGTTCCTTTTTTTATTAACGAAAAAGCCCCGCACCCTCCAAATTTACGCAAATCCGCCTCAGCACTATGTGTTTAACTTACGAAAAATATCCATCTTTTTAATTTTTTTATAAAATAAGACCCATTGTCCCCACGTAAGCGGTTTCGCCGTTAGTTTTTTTTTTAGAATGCACCAAAACAATGCTTTAAATCGGTCGTTGCTTAACGACCGCTAATTTTTTTTTTTTTTACAAAATTGTACCTTCTAACACGTCCATCCAAACTTGTTTACTTCAAATATGGGGACTGAGGTACCTATTAATGGAAAAGGAGGAGTTTCGAGAATGATTTGTATCCACAACTACATTTAATATTGCGTAGCATAAAGCCATATCTGCTTAGAAGCATATACGAAGTGTTAACTAGATAATGCTTTCACGTAACATTGAAAATCAAGCTGCTAACATATCCGGTAATTAAACATGGGAAAATCACAAAAATACCCAATTTTACAACCTCACTTCACAAAATACCCAACTTTTTAGCCAAAATGCCAAAATACCCATAAAAATCGCAAAATTCGTCACTTTTGCGAAATTGAGAAAAAAATCGCAAAAATTTGCGATAGTTTTTATATAATATCGCAAAATTTATTAAAAAATCGCAAGTTTTATTAAAAAATCGCAAGTTTTATTAAAAAATCGCAAATTTTAGAAAATTTGCGATATTTTATAAAAAAATCGCAAAATTTAGATTTTATCTTCAATTTGCGATATTTTATAAAATATCGCAAAATTTGCGATATTTTTTAAGAAAATCGCAAAATTTAGGAAATATCGCAAAATTCGTAAATTTTAGACAAGAACACTAGCCGATTTTTTTGAAGAAAGCCATAACCCCCACTTTCACTTATATGGTTCACATCGCACCTCAATTTCCTCTTCGAGAGTGTTTGAATTTGTTGCCATTGAAGGAGTTGACAATAACCATATTCTTAACTACTGATGGAACAATAGAATGCAAGTTGATCGTATTCACAACTTACCCATGTGTTTGCTTCTAGATAAAAAAAAAATACAATCTGCATCTGGTATTTTTTTTGTTGTGTCCTATAGGCCAGAATAGATATCATCAGCAGAAACAGACATGTTTCAGCACAAATTAAGTAACATCTCGCAAAACAAAAGACAAAATCATCAGAAACCAGAAACAGGACTGAGGTACCTATTAATGGAAAAGGAGGAGTTTCGAGAATGATTTGTATCCACAACTACATTTAATATTGCGTAGCATAAAGCCATATCTGCTTAGAAGCATATACGAAGTGTTAACTAGATAATGCTTTCACGTAACATTGAAAATCAAGCTGCTATCATATCCGGTAATTAAACATTCATATAAGTTAGCTATGTAGAGAAAATAATGACAACCTTTCTTTTTAACACAAGAAGATATAATTAGTAACTGTAGAGCCACAATTACCATATTGGTAAAGGTAGTTCTTTTCACAAGATACTATGAAGTAAAAAAGGGTAAATTACGCCCGAGTAATATATCAAGATGTGAGAGGTTAATCACGGCTACCTAGTGTGAGCCGGCCGGTTATTGGCAATAGTTGTTAGGATAGGAACCGTTACGTGTTATCTTATTGTGTAAGCCTTTTAGGCTTTTTCTTTCTTTACTTGCGAAGGAAAGAGTACTGTAGCTAGGTCGGTTAGCTATTAGATGAATGCCTAGGCAATCCCAAATAGGATAGTACTTGGTTTATACCCCGTCTCCTCTATTAAAGGAGGAGATCAAGGGTGGGGCATTCCATTCACATTATATAATTGTTCTTTCCTCTGTAAACCTAGATTTAGATTAACAACAATAAACGTTTGGTTTCTTTCTTCATCATTCGTTCAAAGGGTTCTTTGGTGATCGCATTGTGCTCGAAGATTAAGTGCTAGATTCCGTGTTTGATATCCAGGTTTGTTGTTCGTGTATCTCCCCAACACCTAGCAGGAAGCTAGGAGCACTAAAACATAATACAAGGTAATAACAAACGAGCTGCAAGGTTTATTAAACCACTCTATCTAATCAAGACTACTCTTCTTAGTCCTACAATGATGCAAATGATCCAACTCATGAGCGAGGCGAGCTTTATATCGCTATGTTAGTATCCTAAAATTATAGTTATCACATTCCATCCACATGTTAGACTTACTCATATATGTTTCATCTTATATTTCGGTGAAGGGCGTTGTACAACTTTTAGCCTAAACTCTTGATCTATACTTTGCAAAAAAGCCAAGAGCATATGGTACCACAAAAGCAATATTTGCAGCAAAATGATCAACATACTAGCATAGGCACATGGTATCATTAAATCCAAAGTCATTCAACAAACTTTGATATATATCGATCATCACTAATATGGTCCAGCATCTCCGTATTGAACTTTATTAAAAAGACGAAAATTAAGTAACACAATACAAGCAATGGACCCCACTTTGACTTAATTTAACAAACAACGTCAACAATCATGGCTCCAATAACTACACCTCCAAGTTAATAATTTCACAACTTAATTAACTCTCTTTCAAACATTTTGACAAAATACCTTGCATGCATTAATGTCCACAACGACCACATATCATCCTCTACATCAACCATATCAAATATTTTAATACCAATCTATTACTACATTTATTTGTAGCTTCATATAAAAAAACGTCTTAATAATTTAAAGATAAAAAACATTTAATGTAAAATCTGAAATTTAAGTCTTATTTCAAACATATATAATAGCTCATTTAAACCATTTACAGTAGAAACTCGATAAATTAATACTCGATTATTTAATAAACTCTCTAAGATAATATTTTTTGCCGGTCCCGACTCGGGGATAGGGTGCTAAATTAATAATTCGCTAAAATTATAAGATAATACATTTTTGATAATTTCTTTAGACCCCATATAAAATATAAATTAATAATTCCTTATATATAGCATATTACATGAATGATTTATGAATGTTTCTTGAAAAATGACTCAATTGTCTTTTGTTTTTTGTTGAAATCAATTTCCCCTTGAATCTCGTCTCTAATTTTCCTTAGCATGGTAAGAACTTCTGGTGTTGTTTTCTCATAGCTCAACAAGAAATTGTTCAATGTGATTGCCGCTTTAATAGCTTCGTTTCGCGAAGGGGGTTCCATTGTAGAACTTTCATCATCTTCTTCATCGATATCATCTTTATTAATTCCAATAACGCTTTCAATAATTTCTTCATCAGTCAACAACTGTGCAACTACATTTTCTTCTGGGTGAGTCAGAACATCTTCGACATCCATTGCATTGCGATAACCCAACTCTTTGATCAAATTCTGGAGTTCTTGAGTGCTTTCACCACCTTCATCTGAGTTCTCAAAAGTCATGTTATCTGTTGATCGAAGTTTACAATGACGAAAGCAGTTCGCAATTGTATTTGCACTAACATCCATAGTCCATGCTGAAATTGCAAGATTCATTGCATCTAATACATTTATTTTTGCTGGATTTGGAACCCCTAATTCATAACCCTCCAAAAGACTTCTATAAAATCGACGACGATAATGCATCTTAAAAGCTCGTATGATCCCCGCGTCACAAGGTTGAATTTTTGAAGTTGTGTTTGGTGGCAAAAAAAATAATTCAACATTTCGTAATCCTTCAATAATTTTTGGATGAGCAGGGCAATTATCCACAATCAAGAGAATTTTTCTTCCAACCATTTTTTTATCAAGTTGGCGAACATATTCTTCAAATAACACACCAGTCATCCAAGCTCGTTTGTTAGCACGGTACTCACAGTTCAGACTGTTCAAGTTTACATTCTTGAAGCACCTTGGTTTAGCATATTTCCCAATAATCCATAAAGGAAGTTTTTCCAACCATTTGTATACTATAAATTAATAAAATATTAATTAATATATAAATTAATAATTATTAATTTATCGATTAA
>BQNB010177208.1:0-12987 GCA_026074375.1 Tanacetum coccineum
ATTGAATTTTAATTTTGAAATTATCCTTATATATTTATTATAATTTATATATACAAAAATGTTAATTTTAAGGTTATCAAGCAGCATTGAGGGTAGGTGTCTTAAGGGCGATAAGTGTAGTCTTATGCGTTCCTTGTGTAGAAATAACTGGTTACGTTTGATTCATTGGAACGACTACATTAACTAACACCGTCTCATACTCCTTGTAGTCATCAGTGGCACGGATCTCCTCAGTAAGAAAAGCATCTGGAATTAACATACCTCGAATATTCACATCCCTAGTACTATAAACACTTATTAATGGAATATCATCCTTGATGGAATGATATTGCTCTTGATGGATACTTCTTCATCATGTCAGCAATAATGATCTTTGTGAAATGAGGGTATGTGATAACTCTTTTCTTCTGAAGTATACAGTTAAGAAAGTCCCACCACAGAAGAGCAGCATAGTCAACATTAACACGATTGACCACAACATGAAAGAGTTGTAGAATGTTGATCTTTGTTTCATCATGTCTAGATGTTCGTGTAGTTAAGCATCTATTGAACACCTTGAACATTGTCTGTCATGGTTGAGCAAGAAACTTCGTAAAGAAGGCACTCACTTTATCACCAACACCTTCATAGCCAACCTAGTACATGAAAGACTCAATTGTCTTAATTGTGACTGGTGCGATGAAAGGATTATCAGGTATTTCCGCTTGGAGTTTGAGTGTAGCATGGAACATGTCCATAGTGTAACCCATCTCCTGAGTGTCCAGCATGAAATTGATCACCAAAATCACTCCTCATTCTGTTCAATGCAGACAACGGTCGAAACCAGACATGACTTAGACCATTTACTCCAAATGTGTACAATAGATGATCATAAACCATTTTGAGCGGTTTTTGAAACATTTTTTTCAGTGTGCTCTAAGGTTGGGATATTATGCGCAGGTGTGGAGGAGGGGGGGGGGGGGGAGGGAAGAAAAAGATCGGTGGGTGGGTGGGGAAAGGAGACAGGTTTTTGAACAGATTTTTTTCAGAGTAACTTTGAATTTTCCTTGCTAATACATGGAATCATGATCACAAACAGTTGAAATTGCGCTTGTCATCATTACTGTCTTATGATTTGTTTGAATCATTGATTATTTAAATGAATATTTGGTATGAAAACTCATGTTACTTATAACGATAGATGGAATAGGTCAGTAGATTGCACTCATTCCTCATGTCTCATGATTAATTTCCATGAATCGATCATATAAACAGACGCAATCATTTATATTATTTGTCCCATTTATCGATAATAGAAATATGGAATTTTTAACTATATCTATCAGGGAGTTTTAGATAAAATGACAATTTTATGCCATATAACTCATATTGGAATTTTTCCAACGCGTGTCCTCAACAAATAGAAACCCATTTTAGTTGATTTCTGAATGATTTACGAAACCTATCCAATAAGGACCCAAAATTTTAAGGGAAACCTTATCATAAGCCCAATAGCAATTTACGAAACCTTTTTTGGCCCATTTATTATTTACGAAACCCATAGATTAAGCCCATTTAGATTTACAAAACCATTTACTTCAAATCTATGAAACCTAAACTTGAATTTTTCGTAACCATTAATTGATATGAATTGAGATGTCTAACAATAAAAATAGTTCCTAATAACCACAATTGTAACGATTTTGTTCACTTTAATCACAGAAACTCAAGTTCAAGTTTACGAAACCTATTGTGACACAATCATAAATGATAAAATCAATGATCTAAACAAAGAAACATGATCCTAGGATACTCAATTAACTTTCGCCTTAATCAATGTCTAATTCCAAACACTTTCATTTTTATGAAACCCTAGATTTGACTGAAACCCCTCAATCATGCAATTAAATCAATAATAATGAAAAAGAAGTGAGACGGAACATTATCCTTACGTTTGTAAAATACTAGAAACTGACTAATCGTTTTGGATCGATGATTTCTTTGTTACGAAAGCTTAGAAAACGAAGGGATTTACGAAAGCTAATTAGGGTTTTTATGAAGCGTAAGGTTTCATAAGAAAGTGTTTGTTTTTATACCTACAAAAACATGGCAATTTCAACCCTATAACTTTCTTTCGTATTCCTTTTCCGTATAAAGTTTGATTGTAAAAACAACTTTTCGTTTTTGACATTTTCAGCCCTTGAACTTTCTTTCGTATGCTTTTGAAAGTCTAAAACTTTATAATACGAAACCAACTTTTGATTTTGACACTTTTTACCCTTGAAGTTTGACTTTCTCCAAAATAGTCCTTCCATATTTTGCAATTTTTTTAAGAATTTTTATAACTCCCCCTTGAAAAAATATCCATTTAAAAATTATCTTTTTGATCAAAATTTGTTCAAAACATAGTTATTGAATTACTATTTAAGCACTTGTTTTGATTTTCTGATGATGTCATGACTGAAAAATTTATAACTCTCCCTCAAATGAATATCTAATTAAAGAACTTTATTTGAGAGTTTGTTAACTTTATAGTTTTTAACACACTTTTGAGAAAGATTTTGAAACTTCAAAAATTTTATAACTTCCCCATGAAAAAATATCTACTTAAAGAAGTTATTCAAGAGTTTGTTAATTTTGCAGTTTTGAACACACTTGTGAGAAAGATTTTGAAACTTCAAAAATTTTATAACTCCCCCTTGAATAAATATCTACTTAAAGAACTTATTCAAGAGTTTGTTAATTTTGCAGTTACAACACACTTGATTTGTTCAAAAGATGATGATTTTTGAAGAATTTTCTCATCCTGTGAATGGAATTTTGATTTCAAAACACATATTTTAGCAATGAAGGATCATTGAGTGAATGATTTTCTCCCCCATAGTTCATGATACATTTCTTTTGCATTGAAAGACCCACTTTTTGAAGAAAAAAAACAGTATCATGAAGCTGATAAACCGGAGAGGATATGTGTTTTTGAATCATTAAATTATGTTTTTGGCTTTTTGATTTTTCAAATTTTTATATTTTTCATATTTAGGAAAAAATAAAGGAAAAATATTTTTGTGATTTTATGATTTTTCAGATTTTGCATTTTGTTTTTGAATATATATACAAAAGTTTTGTATATATGAGCTTGTTTTCAAGAAGATGACTTTGCGAGACTTTCCAACTGAGTTGGAGTCATACATATAATACCAATCCTGTGAACTAAATACTCAAATCTTTCTCGAGGAAGTGCTTTATTAAATAGATCATCAAGTTGATACTCTGTCCCGACAAAGTAAAGTTCAACGGTACCTTTTTCAACATGCTCCTTGATAAAATGATAACGGATGTTAATATGCTTTATGTGTGAATGTTGTACCGGATTACATGATATGGCAATTGCACTCTTCGAGTCACAGTACATTGGAATCTTTGTATATCGAAATCCATAATCTAGCAGTTGCGTCCGCATCTAGATGACTTGTGTGCAGCATGCAGATAATGACACGTACTCAGCTTTTACAGTTGACATGACTGTACAATCTTGCTTTTTAGATGACCAGCTGACTAGCTTATCTCCTAGAAATTGTATGCCTCCTGACGTGCTTTTGCAATCATCATTACATCCTGCATGTTCTGCATCTGAATATGCAATTAGTTCAAACCTATAGTCCTTCGAATACCATAGACTCTTGTTAATGGTTTGTCTTAGGTACCAAAATATTCGTTTAACCTCTTTGAGGTGTTTTTCAGTAGGGCGTGCCTGATAACGTGCACATACAAACTTGGCGCAAAAAAGGCGTTGGTTTGTGCGGTTCGTCTTGTAGTAAGATACATAAGTCCCCCAATCATACTATGATATTTAGTTTGATCAACTTGAGTTCCTTGTGGATCTGCATCTAGTTTTTTAGTAGCCATTGGTGTACAAATTGTATCACATTTTTCCATGCTATGTTTCTTAAGAAGATCTATAGTATATTGTGATTGATATATAAAGATTCCTCAGGGTGATTGATGAACTTGAAGTCCAAGAAAGAACCTCATTTCACCCGTCATTGACATTTCAAAATTATCTTTCATTAGTTTTGCAAATCTATTTGAAAAGACTTGATTTGTTGACCCAAAAACTATGTCGTCGACATAGATTTGAACAAGTAAAATGTCATCCCCGTGGGGTCTTGTACACAATGTTGGATCAACAATACCTTTTGTGAAATGGTGTTCGATTAAGAATGAGGATAACTTATCATACCAGGCTCTCGGGGCTTGTTTAAGACCGTATAGAGCTTTCTTAAGACGATAAACGTGGTTAGGAAAGTCTAGATCTATGAATCCTACAGGCTGCATCACAAAAACTTCCTCTTTCAGTAGTCCGTTCAGAAATGCCGTTTTGACATCCATCTGGTAAATAGGAAAGTTCTTGTGTGCAGCATATGCCACAAAAATCCTGACAGCTTCGATTCTTGCAACTGGTGCGAAAGATTCCTCAAGTTCGATTCCCTCCTCTTGACCATATCCTTTGGTAACTAAACGAAATTTGTTTCTAATAACAGTGTTCTCAGCATTGGTTTTGTTTTTCTAAATCCATTTTACTTTGATAATGTTTCGGCTAGTAGGACATTCAACAAGTTCCCAAACATCATGACGTTTAAACTGGTTCAGCTCTTCTTGCATAGACTCGATCCACCTGTGATCAAGCATAGCTTCTTTGATATTTTTGGGGTTCAATCGTACTCACTGTAAGTGCGTACATACACATTTCAACATCCGTACTTAACTTTCTTCTGGTCATTACAGGCTTTAAGGGATCACCAATCACTTGTTCAATTGGATGATTCTTAGTCCACATATCCGTAAAGCGATGTTTTTGGTAGAACTCGTGCATATTTGACGGATCCTAATTAATAGAAGACGATTCAGCTTCTTCTATGACAGGAATTTAAAGTGGGTGATAGAAAACATTCTTGTTAAATTCTGCAACGTCTTCTAGAAATTGTTCAGTGACATTCTCATTTGAGACTGGAATTGATGATTCGGTTTGAACAAGTTTATCTGATGAAGTTACTTATGGAGGAGCATCATCTTTTTCAACGACGATTAAGAAAGATGAAGGAGTGTCTGCGTTATCAAGAGTATTTTCAGCAGAATTATCTAACATATATGTACTCCTCGTAGTAAAGTATTCTTCATACAGAGGTCCAAACAAATTATCCAAGTCCTCTTTTGACTATAAAGGTGGTGAATTGTCTGATGAATCTTGACTATTCGTGCTGTGAAATCCGGGTTCTAAATTGTTGCATTCAGAAGCCATTGTCGTGAGTTCATCAAATTTAACATGAATTGTTTCCATAATTTTGCGAGTTCGGTGATTATAAATACAAAATCCTCTTGATGACTCAGAATATCCAATAAAAATACCAATGTTAGCCTTTGGTTTTATTTTTTCAAGATCATCACGATCATTTGTTGGATAACAAAGCGATCCAAACACATGAAAGTATTGAACATTGGGTTTTCTGCCATGATTTAGCTCATAAGGAGTCTTATTATACCGTGTATGTATAATAGAGCGATTCTGAGTAAAACAAGCAGTAGCAATAGCTTTAGCCCAAAGAAATTCTAAAGAATTGGAAAAGATAAGCATTGTTCTTGCAGCCTCGACAAGTGTACGATTTCATCTTTCAACAACACCGTTTTGTTGAGGTGTTCTTGCAATTGAAGTGTTGTGTACAATCCCTAACTTTGTATAGAATGACCATAATTTCTCATTTTTGAATTCAGTTCCATTATCGATTTAAATCTTTAGAACTTCAGCTTTGAAAGATCGTTGAACTTGAGTAATGAAATCGATAATCATATCTGGAGTCTCGTCTTTAGAACAAAGAAATAATACCCAGGTGTAACAAGAATAATTATCAACAATCACCAGAATGTATTTCTTGCCATTTATGCTCGCAACCCTCATTAATCCACATAAATCCATATGAAATCATTCAAGTTTAGATTCTATGCTGGGAACCAATTTGGATGGAAAGGAAGCTTTCTTGGTTTTGCCTTGTTCACATGCTGAACAAAGATGATCTTTATTGTATTCAAACTTCAGAAGCCCATCAACTAAGTCATCTTTTATGAGATGGTTTATGGTACTGTAATTCAAATGAGACAGCCTTCGATGCCATAACCATGATTTTATTGACGTAGCTTTAGACATTAAGCAAACTAGAGAAGAAGCTGCCAATTCAGAAAAGGATATAGTGTATAGATTTGATTCACGAGAACTGGTAAGCAAATCATCTCCTTCTAAATTCCGAACATAACAAGTGTTTGAACGAAAGGCTACTTCTAAATCTTTACCACAAAATTGTCCAACCAAAAAATGATTGTGTCCAAGGCCCTCAACATAATATACATGAAAAATTATGAGATTGCCTTGAACATAATCGCCATATCCAGTGATTGCAGTGAAGTGATCATTCCCGAAGCGGACTGTTCCTATGAATTTCTCAATGAAATTTCTTAGTAGTTTAAGATTACCAGTCATATGCTTCGAGCACCTGCTATCAACAATCCAAAGGATAAGCTGAACCACCTGCATTACATGAAACAAACACAGATGGAAGAGTGGACAGTTTGGCTACCCATTTATGAGTGGTAACTAATGATTTCTTAGATTTGTGACCACTAGCACTACTTATTGACTTACTAGATGTTGATTGTGCAGTTGTGCTTTTGGGTATCCAATTAAAACATGGTTGATATTCAAACCATTGCTGCCACTTTCTATTTGTTGCAAGTTTGTTTTTCATGTAAGTGCTAAGTGTCTTACTTTGCTTAGATTCAGGGGATAGTGATGATTTCGTAGAAACCTTATCTGTTGCTCTTAGGGTTTTAGCAACACTAAACCTAGATTTCGCAACTACGGTAGTAGTTTCTAAATTCTTAGATTTTGCTGCTATGGGGGAAGTAAATAAGGCTCTTTTCACCCTAAAATCTACAGACAAAGCATATCGAGCAACACATTTTTCATGATAAAGCATACAAACATCTTTACCACAAGAAACACAAACAAGATTTGAACCATCCTTAACAGTAGTTACAGACTTTGAATTTATTACATTTGTGTTTAAATTCATTGTTTAACGCTTATTAGAATCTATGCTAACACTACGGGACTCTTTCCTAACAGTTGTAGATGAACTCTTATCCTTAGTGTTCTTTAAGGCTCTATGCTTCGATTTAGTGTCCTTAGACTATGGTCTTCTAACACTATTGGAACTCGCTACTCCTGTGTCATTTAAAACATACGTGTTAGTGATAGATACTGGCGTGTGTAACTTAGTTTTTGATATTTTATACATCCCTCATGCAATGACATTTGCATTCTTTTGCATACTGTGCTCGTTCTTAGATGTAGAATGTGAAGTGACTGGTTTTGACTTATCTGTTTTATCCTCAGTTTATGAAACTCTCTTAGCCTTATCAGCTATATTTGTGTTCAATGGTGTGACACATAAAAGTTGTCCTGAGGTTGCAGGTTTGTCAAACTTAGTATTCACATTCTTTTCTTTCTCAAGTTTGTTGAGTTTATCTTTAAGTTCAAAAATTATCATCAAAAGATCTTGATTCTTAGAACGCACATCACCATAAGCATATGTTTTTTGATTGATACTTTCAATTAACTCATTGACCTCTTGTTGATGTTGAAACCGTGTTGCTTTTATTGAATTAAACATTTTTTGATATTCAAGCTTGATATTTTCTCTTTCTTGAACAACTGAATCAACTTATGTTTTCAGCAACACATTTTCATCACTCAATTTAGTCAATTTTGACTTCCAAGTGATGTCATGAGCTATTTGTCCTTTTGATTTTGCAATTTAAGTTTGAAATCAATGCTTTGTTTTTGAGATCTTTGAAAATCATATTCAAGAATTTTAATTCGTTTGAGTAAATTGGCTTGAACATCCTTGGAGTCATTAAAACGTTTCTCTATGTCAAGCATTAACAATTTATTTTTCTGCTTAGCAATAGAAAGTAAAACATAATCACTGATTTCTCTTGTTAAGGATGCTTCCAAAAATCGATCAATGTCTTTTTGAAAACTGTTTTCTGTTGACTGTTGACTCTCAACTTTCTCTTGCATTGACTTAAAAAATTTAAACATCTCCTCTACTTCTTCAACAAGTTCATTTTCTTGAACTTGTACAAAGATAATGACATAGGAATGACCTCTTTGTTATAAAATTTTCTTAGACCGACTTGACTATCAGATATCCATCTCCATTTAGTGTCTTCTAAAAGAGTTTTATCAATATCTTTTCGAAAAGCAGAAATTGTTGCATCATGTTTTTCAAACATTTGTAACAATTTACTTACTTTTGGCATTTTTGGTATGATTCCTCTGTCACAACAGGGTTTGACTCATAAACTGTATTAGATATAGAAGGAGTTGAAAAATATGTTTGTTCAATAGAAAGTTCTTGTTGAGGAAAAAATGTTTCATAAAGAGCATTTAACTTAGTATAGTCCAGTTGAACCATTTTGTTTCTCATTTTAATCGACTTTCTTTCGCTTCCTCAAGATTTTCCTCAGAATCAGGTGAATTAATTGTTAGATTGTTACTTTGAAACCGTTCACCATCATACATATTTAGTTGTACTGCAATGGCCTTCTTGAGACGTTCAGGATTTTTATATCCCAGCCGAGCTTTCAGAAAAGGATCATAAAACTTATTTGGTGATTTTTCAAGCATGTGAATTGTTTGAATTGATTGATCCATTTTGTAAACAATTCGATCACTATCATTCAGTTTCTCTCAAAGATCAATAATATCTTCAAGATATCAATTTTCATGTTCTTTAAAAACCTTTTTTGCAAACTGAGTTTCGTGTTGAAAGATAACTTATTTGTTTTCAAGTTTGAGAAAACCATAATGAATTTCTTCTTTTTCTTGCAATACTTTTCAATGATTATGAGCACTTTTGGATATTTGACTATGAATTTTCCGAGAAGCTTTTACCTTAGTAACTGCTTTTGTACCGTTCTGTGACACGTGCTCATTTTGGTTATCAGTTGGTTGAAGTCTATCCATCATGATCATAACAGTCGTCAGCTCTTCCAATGTTTCATCGTCATAAGCATTGTCAAGCATAAAGTCATTTTCAGCATCATTGAGGTTGTTTCCAGCTTCATCTTTCATAGCAAGTAGCATTTGCTCCCTGAAGTACTTAGCATCACGAACTCTTGGCTTTGGACATTCTCGAGCATAGTGAACTTTTCCATTGCATTATAACACTGAACATTTGCTTTTGCTTGAGTTGACGCAGTTCATGAATTTTGCTAAATAACCTAATTACTTTCATTATACTATTGATCCACACCATTTCCTGTAATAGTTGCTTGATTTTGGTTTTGTCTCCTATTATTCTTGTAACCATTTCCATCATAACCTGAAGTTTTTGTTTGTATGTCAACCCTTCCGTCTTGAATCACAGCTTGATTTCTTGTGTTTGATGAAGTACGAGGACGATTATTGGTAGGTGTAGAGAATTTCTGAGTAATGGCTAGAGCAAGTAGCATCATAGCTGTTGTTAGTTTGTCTGCTTAAACATCTCCTTGTATCTTCCCTTGATAATCATCATCATAATCAACTACAGACAAAGGATGTGTGACATAGTATTGTTGTGGTGAATGAGAATACGAAGAACTTGCATTCGAATGAGCAACCAATGCTAAATGAAATGAGACAAACGAACAACCAACACCCTCTCCATGTGTGGAGAGGGTTTATATATCCCTTACTATGGCCGGCTAAGGACACATAGTGGGCTTATCCATGGGCCTTAGGCCCGGTTAGCTTTCTAACTTAATCTTACAACTTATTATGAGCTATGACTATCTATATTGGAAGTGACCGACACTTTTTTATATTTCTAACAATCTCCCCCTAAGGGAGGTCACTCCAATTTACAAAAAAATTAAACTTAGCATACTATGCTTTCACTTCAGTCTTGAGCTCGTAGTCTTTTACTTCAATCATTAACTTGTGATTTGTTGTAGTGATCATTGACTTTTAATGTGAGCTTGTTCCTTTATCTTGACTAGAATGTAAGATCTTTGAGCTTCTTGAAATCATCAACCAAGCATAATCTCGTTTCGCTATCTTGTAAACTTTGCCATCTCGTGAACTTGTGAATTTTGGACCGACATGCTCATACCTTTCTTGATTTGATAATCTTGAAAAGCTTTAATAATGCATCTTTCTTGAATTTCTTTAACTTTAACACTTTGTCGCCTCAAGAAGGACGTACAGTATCAGAGTAGCAGAAGTCTTAAAACATGTACTTGAGCTTTCATGATGTCTTTATATTTGTTGGTTGGGTATAAGCATGTGGCTATGAATCTTGTGAGTCAGCTGGAACCAGGTACCTCCATCACCATCTTTAGATATTCCTGAAATAAAACGCAATAAAGCGGGGGGAAGAATATGGCTTTGTCATTCGCCCGTGTTTGGTTAGAGTAACCTTCGAATCCGTGAGGATCGACCTGTGATCAGATAGATTCAATTTAAGAAGAATTTCCTTAAACAGGGATTTCCAGCTGAAGTATCGAATCTTTCTAACACATATGTATTAGATTCATCAAACTCAGCATGTTCTCATTATCGGAACGTCTCGAAGCAGACAACACGATAAGAGTGAATTAGCGAGTTACTATCTCACCGATTGAAGTAAAAATTAATTTGAAAAATCAATCGACGTGTCACTTGCTAAAGTGGTTTTGTGACACATCGAGAATCTTTCTAACACATATGTATTAGATTCATCATACTCAGCATGTTCTCATTATCAGAACGTCTCAAAGCAGACAGCACGATAAGAGTGAACCAGTGAGTTACTGTCTCACCGATTGAATAGAAAAATTGTTTTGAAAATCAATCGACATGTCACTTGCTAAAGTGGTTTTGTGACACATCGAGAGTTTTAAGCAATTCAAAATTCATTAATTGTCGATCCATAACCTAGAACAAGTTTAATTCATATAGAATCGCACCATTGTTGCTTTCCAGTTGTCACAAGTTTGATTCATAAGAGTCGCACAAGTCACCTACCATGAGCTTGTTTGATGTTGGCTCAAGCAGGATTTCCATCTTTACTGTGAATACTTAAGTATCACTCGGATGTTCTAGCAAAATCACAAGGATAATGCTTAGGACTCTTAATATATATCTTGTTATTCACATTATGTGACTTAGCAAGCGTAATTTTAACAAGTGTCCTAATGAGATTTATGGATGATCTCTTGGTTCTAGACTCAATGTGTAAATTGGTTTTAGTAATCGAAGGCTGGAGCAGACTACCACCTTTTCAATACCAACTAACTCGGAGTGAGAAAGTCGATAGAAATGCGTGTAATCTTCGTGAGAAATGAAACAAGAGTCTGTTGAGAGACCTTGAGTGACTGGGGAGGGTTGTGCATAGCGTCACGGTTTTTTTCATTAGGTCCCATGACTATCTTTCTATACACTGACATACAGCCTTAGTGTTATGTCAGTTTATGTATTGATCCCGGTTTTCTGCTAAGTGTATGGAAGGGCTTCATTCTTGTCACCCTTTTCATTACAATTCTTTATCATTCTTGAACCCCTTTAGCGCTTACCGCAGGACTTCTTGACTAGTAATTGTGGTTTGTTCCTTTACTAGCTCCATCTCAGTCGGCACTTATTTCCCCTTAATTCTCCCTTTTTACTCCATTTTTCATATCATACCTATAGGACCTTCTTACACTATCTAAGTGGATTATCCTGGGTAGATCCCTCCGGTCTGGGCTGTATTCGGTAGGAATGAATACCTAATCCTAACCACCTTATAACTCCAAGTAATTACAAACATGGTTGGTCTTTTGGTATTATTCACAGCCTTAAAACCATTTGAAAAACATCGATCAAGGTACATGAAAACATTTAGTACCTTGATGTTTTTACTTTTCATAAAATGCTCCCCCTCAACATGTGCATCGATATTCGAAAATGTTTAGCACATGAAGGTTGAAGCTCGCACTTGAGTCCATAGAATCACATTTTTACAAGTTATATATATTTTAATAATATTTTCTCCCCTTATCAAAAATGTTAAATCTTTTAATATTTTGGATATTAATTGATTTAAAATATATATGCATTCGGGGAGAAAAATATTCTGATTATTAGCAAGCCGTATTAGGAACATTTTTAATGCTCCCCTCAATTTATGAGGGAATTATATGGTGTTTGAGTACGTTAATTTGAAAAAATTTGAATTTACTAAGAAATTCTTGAAAAATTTCGTACTCAAAACATCTATATAAGCTATGTTTAACGTCTTTCACCACACATTTTATATATTCACAAGATTTATTATGTACGAGGGTTTTGACATGATATGATTGAGAAACTCATATGATAGTATCATATGGTTCTTTGCAGCAGACAAAAAAGGTCTTCCTGTAAGTCTCTCTATGAAGTTGTCTTAGTTCCCATAATCAAGCAATCCTTTCTTGAGTAGATTTAAAACTTTTGTGCACGCCGCCTCAAGCAGTCTTGATGTAAAAAGCCTAAATATCCGAAGTACACAATTAATTTGAAACCGTAACACCAAAGTCAATTAAGTCCCGGATGTTCGCATTTCTCCTTATATGATATAGGTGATATAAATTGAAACACCAAAGTCAACTAAGTCCCGGATGTCATAATTATTCCCTCTAAGTAGTCTAAATGAAAACACCTAAGTCAACTGAGTCCCAAATGTACTCATTTCTTTCTGCAGAATACTGACTAACTTAAGGAATCATCATACTTATCAAACCTATGTGTATCTCTTTTGTCAACTAATTCTACTCCCTTTTAAAAATAAGCTTAGTGATTACCGTTTGAGGAAGCATTTATTGAATCAGTAACCAATCATCTTACGCTTAGAATAAATCTTCTTACAACACTTCCCCCTAGTATCTTAAATGATGCATACTTGAAATCACAAGATATCT
>BQNB010177210.1:0-12987 GCA_026074375.1 Tanacetum coccineum
TTATGCTATGTTTTGATATATTACCCATCATTTTAAGGACAAAGCAAATGGCAAATGAAAAAATAGTTTCTAAGGCTTATTTTTCCCCCTACACTTAGGTTGAACATTGTCCCTAATGTTCTATAGAAGTACCCGTAAAAACAAATAAAGGGAAAAGAAAATAAGGAAAAGAAACTAGTACTCCCCTGGTTTGCTCAATAATGGAGAAAAAACATGCGATAACTGGTTAAATCGTCCTCCAAGAATCATCCAATGAAACTTCCTAAGAACTTTTAAGCTTCTTCTCGTCAAATATAACATGTAATCAAAGACAAAGGCAACTACACCAAGCGTAAAATATGCGATAAACAAATATACAATGTGAATTTAGGGTTTGACTCTATAAAGCAGTAAAGATAGGATGAGAGAATTGTTAAACCCATTAGGTTTTGCAGGTTTATAGCAGACGAATACATATATTAAATGTTATGCAAGTTTTATTTACAAAAATAATTAAAAACTTTAAGTTTTCTGGACCTGGGAGTTTGACGCTGTCAAGAAAATCCTGACGCCGTCACAGGTGTCGTGGTGACGGCGTCACGTGTAAATTGTGACGCCGTCTCCATGTTTTATGAAAATGAAATTTTTGTTTTTGTTGAAAAATTTCCTGCACTTGATTCCATAAGTTAGTTCCTGTACAAATGGCTGCATAAAACCCGAGATTTAACAATTCAATCATTTGATGCGAATTAATCTAAACAATTTATTTAACATGCTTGAACTTGGTTCTAAAAACCGAATAAATTCCCCTACACTTATTGCTTGCAAAATACCTTTGATTGAAATTAAGACGAGGTTAAAGACAAACAAAGCATGATTACAATATAGTTCAAACATAATAAAACAAACTATAAAGAATCAAAACACACATGACACTCCTAATTCGCGAGAAAAGTAAATTGGGTTGCCTCCCAAGAAGCGTTTTTCTTTATTAACGAGTCTTGTAGCTAGACTCGAAGTCACACGTCCTTACGTGACTTCTCCTTCATCTTCCATTCCTCCTTCTACTTTAACGGGAGCGGGGTGTTTACTTTTGAAGTTGTTGCTCCTCCATTAGTTGAACTTCATTTCCTTCTCAAGGTGGAGTTTTATCATTTCTTCCCATTCTAGAACTAGCCTATTTACAGTCATGATAGGGGCTACAGGCTCTATGTCGTTCTTAACTCCTTTCTCGATCTTACAGGAGGATTCAGGTATCCTATGGAAACTTATCTTACTCTTTCCAGATCTCAGAGTTATGGTACCTTTGTTAAATTTAATTACGGCTTTAGCCGTTGTCAGGAATGGTGTCCAATTATTCCTAGTTTCAATCAATTGGGTATAAATCAAACTAGGGAAGCCAATCAATCGAATAGATTTAAAATTGATTAAATGAAATCGCGAGATTAGGATGAGTGATTTACTTACCGATTAAGGATGAATGATCGTAGAATGGCAAAAATCGAATTGGGGTTTGATAGAGGTGGTTGGTGGTTGCTTTGTGAGTGTGAAAGGGAAGGTGGAATTATGATGGGTTTTATAAGTTTTAGACCCGGGTCGTCGTGACGGCGTCGTGGGCAATTTTTCAGTTTGGGCCCTTGTTGTTCTAGGGATTTCAAAATTGTTGTCCATGACTTCCTTTCAAAGAAAGATCATGTGACTTTCCTCTCGGATCAAACACATGGTTACTATCTATGAGCGTAAACGAGTAGTGGGAAGAGGGATTACGTTCAATGGGGTCGTTATCCATGAAGGAGGGGTTGCTTTGAGTAGGTGGTTGAATGGTTAGTGAATTGCTCGGGTTGTGATGGGACTGATAGCCCTCTTTCCAGGCTTAAACCCAAAGATATTCTTCCGAGGTTGAGATGGATTCGAGGGTATTAGCCGGACATATCTTACACATAGAAGACTTGTAGGAGTAGGAAACGTTTTCTTTTCGAGGTTTTCAAAAAATTTATGCTTAGCACCGTTCTCCAGGACCTTGGTGTCTGGATACTTTGTGATTTTCTCAATCTTTTGAGGTTTGCTTTCGTTTTCCTTTATCCTTTCTTTTAGTCTTAGTGTGACTTCCGAAGAAAATTCCATGAATTCATCTGTAATGTTTTGCATGTAATTTTCGAGTTGTTTGATCCTTTCTTCTTAATCGTAGATGAAGTTCATCACAATGTGCTCAAATTATTCTTGTCACGATGGTTTAGTGGGTGGTTGGCACATTTCGTTGGTTGTTGACCGGAATACGCTTTCGCTTTTTCCCATTAACGAGATTGCATCCTTCATAAGTGTATCGACTTTACGCTCCATGATTCCAAGTAATTGCTCGACGTCAGGGTTTTCTTAATTAAAGCTTACTTCTTCTGAGGTGAAGGCATCATTCCATCCTTCATCCTCATATTGGGCTACCCTTTCGATAGTAGCCCAAGCTTTGTCTGGGCTTAGCTTTCTAAGTCTCCCACCCGCTGCGTAGTTAATGCCCTTCTAAGTTGTGCAGTCGACACGATCGTAGAAAATTTGAATTTAAAGCCAACGATCGATGCCATGATGAGGGACTTTTTGTAGTAAGTCCTTGAAACGAGTCCATGCTTCGGATAAAGATTCTCCATGATGTTGTTGGAACATCAGGATATCATTGCGGAGTTTTGTGGTCCTTCCCGGTGGAAAGAATTGAGCAAGGAATCGGGTAGTGAGATCCTCCCATGTGGTGATGGATCATGCAGAAAGGCATTCAAGCCAATTGCTAGCTTGATCGCAAAGGGAAAATTGAAATAAACGCAGGTGCGTTCTTTCCCTATTATCACCATCAAGGTCAAGTGAGTCCACAAGTTTAAGGAAATCCTTGAGGTGTTGATTTGGATCCTCAAACCGAAGTCCGTGGAATGAGCATCTATTTTGCACCAACCGGATGGTGTCGGATCAAAGAGGTACCATGTTGTTCCCTACGGGGAGATCGATGGTATTCCTGTAGCCCTCGTGGCTTGGTTTGGAGTAGTCTCCTAGAGTACGGATAGGATTCTCGTCTCCTATGGTGGTTGACAAGAATGGGTTACGAAACATATAACACAAAGAAAAGTTAGACTACAAGAAAGCTAATATGCGGAAATTAAAGTCTCACTTGAAAGGATTCAAGCAAGTAGAACTAAGCTAAACTATGATCAGAACCTAACTATTCCTCAGGCGGCGGCGCCAAAAACTTGATGTGGTCGTCGTAGGACTTCTACACGAAGTTTTACAACTCCCTAGGCAGAGCACCTAATCGTTGTAGTAGTAGTATAAGCAAGACTCGGGGGGGTTGTTATCGTTCACTCGGGGAATAGGTTGGGAAGGCTTGATCATGATCTAATAGAATTCTAAGGGTTGAGAGAAGATTATTTTTGTGTTTTTATGTTTTATGGAAAGCGAGTAAATCATATATTTGAGAGGTGGTTGGTTTTAGCTATTAAACTAAATATAAACTAAACTAGTGGTGATAACAATATAATAAAAGACTATGTTTATTTAATCATATATTACTCCCTAGATTGCTTCTCCTAGTGTTGTTGCTTTGTCACACTTGTGATGATCTATGTAATCATTTCCTAAGTCATGAACGAATTACACAAACCCATCATCTATTTAATATTCCGTTAAGACAACGCACAAGTAAGGTAGTATGAAGACTATTACAAGGCCCCTAAGAGTATATTAAATGCATGTGAAATATATTAAGAGTGGATCAATCATATAAGGGGCAAGGTAGTATGAAGACTGTTACCCGATGGTATCCTTTCTACACAATCATGTTTTCCTAGACATATCAACAGCGATACAGACACAAGCTAGTTCTCTAAGGCCTAACATACACATCCATCACAAGAAGCAACACCACTAAGATCTACATTCTAGGTTTCATACAATCATAAATAAACACAATAGATAGCTTAGCTAAGCATGTTATAGATAAAGCAAGAACATATAAGAATCAAACAACACATAGACATATTGAATGATTAAATAAACCTTACTTGATTAAAACATGAGTTGGAGGAAGTACAATAGGGTTTTTAGGCCCTAAAATCGTCCCTAACAGCTGCTAAACGAACTAGGGTTCGTACCCTCTTTTTATTCTAAAGTTACACACTCAAAACCCTAAATTCGGGTTTGTATATATAGGAAAATCACTGTGACGGCGTCATGTTTTAATCGTTACGCCGTCATGAAAGAGAATATTCTAGATAATAGGCTGGGTCGTGTGCTCTGACGCCGTTGCGAGATCTTGTGACGCCGTCTTGGTCTTCGTTGTGACGGCATCACGTTGTATCTGTGACGCCGTCTCTAGCTTCTAAGGACATTATCTTGAGAGATGTTGGTGTAGGTCCGTAGTCTCGTCCGTTTCTTCTCCAAATGAGCCCAAGTCACGTGTAATTCTTCCAAATGCCTTCCAAATGTGAAATACCTGAAAAGGAACGATTAAGTACCTATTTTGGGCATAAATGCACGATTTAGGGTGTTAAACGACCCTGAAAAGGTGTATAAAATGATACCTTATCATGACTCCGGTTCCCGGTTGAAACCGTTGGTCTGGTACGGTTTTCAAAACTACATGCACCATCATTTTAGTTTGTACAATGTGTATAGTAACATGTACTTTTCATTTTATGAGTGTTTTAAATATAACATTAATTAGTGTGTTTAATTAGTATATACTTTGGATTATGTTGCAGCTTGTTTTAATTGTACATTGTGAATATTATTGTACTTTTGAGTTAGAGTGTGTTTTAATTGGTTGTATTTAATTTGGTTGTATGTTATGTTTATTTAGTTGTATACTTGTATGTGTTTAATTGGATTGTACCATATGCTTTTAATTTTGTATGTTTGAAATTGAAAGTTGAAACATTTAATGAAGGAAAATGCCTTCCTCCATTATATGTTACTAGTAGGGTACCCGTGCAATGCGGCGGTGGGTACCCGGTGACTAATTTTGTGACGAACAAATGTTTTTTATTTATACGTTTTTTCTAACAGTAACTTTATGAATGAATGTTTAATTAAAATAACTATAAGCAATATTAAGGTCTTTCGGAAGGATTGCTTTTGTAGTACGGAAAGAAAAATGTTCAATGGAGGTTATTAACTGGAAATTAGCTTGTTTTCGTGCTTATGTATATAGTAACATTATAAAAAGCTTATACATATTCATTTTATTGACTTATGGTTTCACTAATCAGACATTTTTTTGTTATGAAAGGTAATAAAAAATTTGTTAAAGTTATGAACTTCAAGATTAAGTGTTAATGATACTATGGTAGTACAGTGTTTGACTTTAAAATTTAAGTGTTTATTTCCTGATTTATTGCAATATGATTTTCCTTCAATATTGTATTGACGGTTATATTTTTATTAAATGTTATAAGTCCAAATTTTAGTACCATTGATTTTCTAGATGGTTGTTACAACTTTAAAGTGTTTAGTGGTTGTTACAACTTACCAGTTTAATGAATTTGTAGATAGCTATTACATGTTTACTGGCTGTTACAAAGTTTAATGAATTTTTATATGTGATCCATCACAATTACATTCGGTTGGAGAAATATTTATATGTAAGCCATGAAACTTGAAATGTTAAAAATGTTGAATGACATTCAATGAATGTTAAAATGTTGAAAATTGCAGTTTTTATTTAAGGTGTATACAATAATTATAGAAGTGCAACGACCTTCAATAATTATTAAAAAGTGTAACCGCTAAAAATCATTACTATCGATAATGATTATCAAAAATGTGTAACCGCTTGTGTCTTAAAGGGATCTCAATAAATTGTTCGTTTTCTTCTATATTTCCATGTTATTTTGATCATGTTATGTTCATGTTCAAAAAAGTTAGATCATGTCATTACAACTAAACATATTAGTAATAATTTTGGCAAATAATCCTATCATTTACTCGATTCTGTAATGAAAAGTGACAAATACTTGTAGATAATAAAAAATATCATAATAAATGCATCTCTTTATAGCTTGCAATGAATAAACACTTGATCTTGTAGCGAAATTCTGCTAGCTAAAATATGCTAGATAAATTGGGAACATTGAAATAACTTATACAAATCATACCAAAGAAAAATACCATAATAAATTCATCTCTTAATAGTTTGCAATGAATAAACACTTGATCTTGTAGAGATATTCTGCTAGATAAATTGGAGACATTGAAATAAGTTATACAAATTATACCAAAGAAAGGACAATGCAATAAATAATAAGATATTTCTATGGTGTTCTATGCTACAAACAACTACACAACACTTTCACGTATCATCTCCTCATTACCAAGATTATTCGATCAGAATTGAATCCACTCCGAGTCCGACTCATTAAACCAAGAAAAAATATCTGACCAAATTGGTATGATTTCCACCCCGTGAGCATCACTAACCACTTATCAATACCCGCACTAATCACTTATCGATACATGCAAGAATAACATTAATAATCTAATAAACAACCCAAAAATTTAAAATAGGTTAGCAAGATCTAACACCCCGTTTTCTTCTCAGGCAACCACAAATCCATTTGTCTGCCTTTATCCATAAACGTCATCACGTGCAATATTAGTTAAAGAAAAATGAAAACTTAAAGGAAGAAGAAGAAACTAATCGTAGTGGGGAACAATCCTGAATGTGGAGACTTTTTCATAGAAAATAAAGTGGGGTTTGTTGTTGTGTGTGAGTTTATATATGTTTTACCAAATGGACAGTTACAAAGTTGGAGTAACCTTTTAAATGGGTTGATTATTATTAAAAAAAGTATACATTTAAGGTCATTTAAGGTTAAGTTATATATTAGCTTGTCGTTGCATATATACATTCAATTCCAAGTATCCTACATTTTCAACATTCAAGAATAGGTGGAAAATGATTTATAATGTAAGTATAGATATGATGCACGACATGTCGAGATGCTATTTCTTATTTTTAATGCTTGACTTATTACGATCCATTTGGTATTGCAAGCAGCAGAAAAGATAGGCTTTTGTTTATGAATATGACTTGTATCCGTTTTGTGCTAACAGTACCAATCACGAGTAAACTCTTTTCTCTCGTAACACCTCTCGTATAGTAATCTGTATCAAGTACTGTGAGTATAGTGTGTCTTAGGCTAGTAAGTATCGACACTGTTAAATAAACAAAGATATGTAAGTGCATCTAGTAGGTCTATTGACTAAATGAGGATGAACCATTGTTTAAGTAGAACCCCATATAGCTTCAGATTATAAATTACTAGTTTTATCGTTCCATTGATACATTTACTATGAAATATATTCAAAGGACATACTTATGTGAGTTGTGAGTCGCGAACTATTGTTCCTCTTGGAAGTATACAAATGTCATCTTTTTTAACGTTGACATAACTTCATTTGTGCTTCTATTCGAGGCCACGAGTTACTATAGATACCATGACACAAAACATGGAAGAGGATGTTGATACTATCTAACCCGTATCAAGGTACCACCAATAAAGCGTGTGCAAGCTCTGTAAGAAAAGAGAAGAGAAGACTAAAGAGCTATTTGACAAAACATAATGAATTCTTTAATAATGATGTGTTTAAATACTCATTGTATGATAATCCTAAACAAAGACGAACTATGATCACACATATCCTATTACGACTCGAACACATATCCTAAACAATAAACCTAAACAAAGATAATTATGATGAGCGACTCCTAACCCATCACGAACTTGTTGTGCCAACTTGGCGCAGCCTTGGTCCTTATCCCAAGTCCCAACTGACGAACCTCGGTCGTAACATTCCCTCTTTCTTCGGAAATGACCTAGTCCTCAAGGTTATGAGTAGGATAAATACAACCTCATTAACTAAGTTTAGACTCTATGAAAGCAATATAGATAGGATGAGAGTAATGACATAGTCATAGGTACATGCAGATTTATAAGGGAATTACAAATTTTAAATGTTGCACAAGTTATACTTTCAAAAATAATTAAAAGTTTTAAATTTTCCTGTAGCTGGACTCATGACGTCGTCAGAAAAATCCTGACGTCGTCACAGTGGTCGAGCTGACGGCGTCGTGTGCAATTTGTGACGCCGTCTCCACGCTCTGTGAAAATTTACTTTTTGTTTTTGATGAAAAATTTCATGTACGCGATCTTCTAAGTTATTTCTTGTATGAATTACTGCATAAACCTGAGATTAGTCAATACAATCATATGACTCAAGACAAACACACAAGACACACCTAATATGCAAGAAAATAATAGATTGGGTTGCCTCCCAATAAGTGCTTGTTTTTGTTTGAGTCACGAGCCTGACTCTACGCTTATTTAACGCGTAGAATGTGGGTCTCCCATACACTTAAGGTCAAGTGTGGGTGATAGTAGCGATACACACCATTTTGATGGAGGTATACCACGTGGGGGTGAAGGTGGTGTTTGAATGGTCACGGGTTTTACTACCTTCATCCTAAAACTACTCGGACTATATGGGTTGATGTGTGGGTCGGTTCCTATTTTGCCTCCTAGATTTACATCTAAGGGTGAAAAATTGGGTAAAAGTTGAGGCTCCGATTCATCAACACTAGGAAGTTCCCTAGAACTAAGAAATAGGTCATGGCTACAAGTATTTAAGCCTATATCTTCTAGTTTCGTGTAGTCCAAAGGTTCTACCTCCGTCGGGATTCCTATAGTTTCATCTACTTTTTCTTGGTGAGTCACAGGTGGTGTGGTTTCCTTAAATGATGGTGGGACTTGTGGAGTACTTTGTGGGTTCAGATTTTCTACTTTATCCTATGTTATATTCCTATGCATCTCAACCCAAACATTTTCATTTCCAAATAATCTTTTTGCATGAACCTTCAAATTTTCTATTTCCTGTTTAGAAATAATGTTTGGTGGGTTGTCCCATTCTTTTTTGCCTTTGGCAAAGTTTTCAATGGTTTCCCATACCTCTTCACCACTTAATTCCCTAAGGTTCTCGTCTGTTGCAAAGTCAAGGTCCATTTGGGTATATTGGTCGACGTGATGATAAAAGAATTGAGCAATGGACCATAAATCGAGGCCATGATGAGGGACTCTTTGGATTAAGTTTTTGAAATGAGTCCATGCATCATAGATAGGTTCATCTTGATGTTGTTGAAACACCAAGGTATGATTTTGGAATGGGAAAGTTGTATTTTGTGGAGAGTTTTGAAAGGGTAAGGTAGGTGGTCTTTCATACATCATGATAGTGAACGAAAGGGTTACAAACAAAAGGCACAAAGAGAAGATAGACTACGAGAAAGCTAACTGACAAGAAATTAAATCTCACTTGATAGGAATCTTGTGAGTAGACCTAAGCTAGATAGAATCCGAAACCTACGCTATTCCTCGGCAGCGGCGCCAAAAACTTGATGCGTTTGTCGTAAGGGACGTCTGCAAGAAGTTTTACAACTCCCTAGGCAGTGTACCTAACCGTTGTAGTGTAATATAGGCAAGGCTCAGGGGTTGTTATCGTTCTCTAGGGAAATAGCACTGTGAAGGCCGGATCGAATGTTCACTAAGGTCCAAAGGTTGAAGGAAGATTCTTTTTGTGTTTTTATATTTAATGAAAGCAAGTAAATTCTGGTTTTAGAGAGGTTTTGGTTTTAAGCTAATTAATTACTAATAAACTAAATAACAATTATACAATGAAGCATATTCACCTTGGATGCACTACTCCTTCCTAGCTATCCAATTCTACCTATTGCTTTGTCACACTTGTGATGCGATGTGTAAGTATTTCCTAGGTCGTGAACGAATTACACGAACCCGCCGTCTATTTAATATTCCGTTAGGGCAACGCGCAAAGAAGGTAGTATGAAGACTATTACAAGGCCCTTAAGAGTATATTAAATGCATTCGAAATATCTTAAGAGTGGATCAACCATATTAGGGGGCAAGGTAGTATGAGGACTGTTACCCGATGGTATCCTTTCTACATAATCATGTTTCCCTAGACATATCAACAGTGATACAGACAAAAGCTAGTTTTCTAGAGCCTAACACGCACATTCATCAACAAGAAGCAATAGGAAACAAGAATTATAAACTATAATCAATTAGACTCATTGCATCTGTCACAAACAACAAGATCTAATCAATTAATGACAAGGTTTATGCATTCCCAAATAAATACTAGATGAATTAGCCAAGCATACTCAAGCAAGAGAAATCATAATCAACAAAAGGAATTGAAGACATAAATTAAGATAGATATGATAATCAAACCATTACAAGATGTTTATGGATTGAATTAAATCTTCTAAGTTGCTGGAAAAACACCTACCCAAACCCTAGAATCGGACTTAGGGTTAGGGGCTTGATAAAAACGAAGCTATGAGGCTATATTTATAAGAAAACCCTAGGTCGGTTCGTCCCGACGGTGTCTCCATAATTGCGACACCGTCACCAGAGTCGTGATACCATCATGAATAACACGTGACACCGTCGTGTATAACTCATGACACCGTCGTGTGTAAGTCACGACAGCGTCGCCAGCCACTGTTTGGCTATTTTCTTATAGATTTTGGTGTTGAGTTGTAATCTTGTCCGTTTCTTCTCCAAATGAGCCTAAGTCACGTGTATTTCCTCCAAATGCCTTCTAAATGCTAAATACCTAAAAAGGAACGATTAAGTGCCTATTTTAGATATAAATGCATGATTTAGGGGGTTAAATGACCCTGAAAAGTGTATAAAATAACACCTCATCAGTCTCTCAGGCTGAAAACCCTCCTCATCCATTAGATTTAGGATTAACATAGGTTTAACATAGGTGATAGAACTAAACACATGATAGTTCTTGGATCCTTTATAGCTCAGATTGTTTAGATTTTATATCTAGGATAATAATAACAATGAACATAAAGAATATGCATAGCGAAAATAACATAATGAACAAAGTTATTCAACAAGGTTTTTCTTCATTATCATACACTCCAAGCCACAATATTATTTGATCAGAATAATAAGGTTACATCAATGAACTATAACAAGGATCAAGGAAAAACTTGATTACCTTGGGGCTAAACTACATATGGCGTCTAAATTACATACGCCTGGAATACACACACACACACACACACACACATTTAGGTGTTCACATCTTGACACACCTAAAACTACATGCCTGGGACCTTCTTTTATAACATAAGGAGTCCAAGTTTACAAAAGATAAGAATTAGAAAACAAATAAATCTTTTAAACTTTAAGCTTTATCTTTTAAATCTTTTATCTGAATAAGGAGATCTTCTAGAATCTTCAAAATCTTCCATCTTTTGAAGAATTCCAGCTTTGCGTTTAAGTCCTTTTGTTTCATTCTTTTATGCACTTTGTCTCATCAAATCAAGAATCCCAACAATCTTCCCCTATTTGATGATGACCAAACAAACAAAGTCGTGTACGAACTTCATCATAAAGCCAAAGCTTCCCCTAAAGTTGAGATGTAATCATCTCCCTGAATAAAACAAAATCTTCTTAATTTAGACTTCCTTTGTAACATGCCACACCAAGAATCTATAAGTTGCAACCTGTTAATATTTTTCCCTTTTTTTGTCATAATCCAATTGGGGACTTATGAATGTAAGCAACTTTGATTTCAACCACTTCAAACCAATATCACACTACTAACCCAAACTTTCCAATGACTTGAATTACCCTCTATGACGCATAATAAGAATAATGAATCCAAGCAGTAGAACT
Organism: Tanacetum coccineum; assembly: GCA_026074375.1. Taxonomy (NCBI): domain Eukaryota; kingdom Viridiplantae; phylum Streptophyta; class Magnoliopsida; order Asterales; family Asteraceae; genus Tanacetum; species Tanacetum coccineum. The sequence goes on from BQNB010177210.1 coordinate 11,727, forward strand.
CTAAACTAGCAGTAGTAAAAACCTTCACCTCATGTGGTACATGTAAATGGTTAAATATTTTAACAATATGCTTCCCCTGAAACCCATATGTTAACCATTTCTTGAATCTTCAATTCTATAGGCTCTATGTAATGATTGCTGATGAAGAAAGCTAAGTATAACGAACTTGATGCTGAAGTAGAATAACCCAAACTTGTGTCTTATATCTTGTACTATCCGCATAACGTCAAACTTATAAATAAATCCGTGAAATATAAGTAGATCGCGATCTCTTGACAAAAATCCTCATCTTCTATGAGACACATAACCAAAGTGATAACAAATGTGCGCATTGAGCACCATAAATTTCTAAATCACACACCTTTGCTAGATTTTGACAAGTCTTCGTCACATCGTTTCTAAGCACGAACAAGTTATCTCTAAACGTTGTGAGCCGTTTAAGATATGATAAGAACACAAACCTAAGTAATTCCACTTCACCGTAAAATAAGTAATAAACAACCTTCTTCGTAACCAATTAATCTAAGAAATACAAAAACGAGCCTTTAAATCTTTAAATGAATCTGAATTATTAACTTCAGCTTCCCCTTAAACTAAGCAGTAAAAACCAACAGTAGAAAACTTAATTGGCAGTATAAAACACACGAGCAGTACTAACCTTGGTTTAAGTCTAACAAGCAGTAGTAACTCACTGCTTTTAACAAAAACAGTATAAACTTTCCTTTAATCCCAATGCTAGCAACAGTAGTAACTACCTTTTCGTACTTCTTGACCAAACAGCATTAATCTTTTCTTGGTTTAAGTCTAACTACCTTGGTTTAAGTCTAACAAAAGATGCTACAATAGCAGCAGGCTCAAACAACCGTACTGTGCTCCGGCGTAGTCTCCCACTCCTCTATCTCAAACACGATCTTTGGGGGAGAGGGAACTTCAGTAGACGGCCCGGCACCGGAAACTTCATAATCAGCCATTGATACTGGAGGGACGGATCCGGTCTGAACAAAAGTAATGGATAGAGCATTGGTTGTAATCATAGCTAGAATTCCGAAGGTACTTGCTTCACCAACTAAGTTTTCAGCAGATAGCGCCTCAATGAGAGGAACCAAGGCATCATAAATGGATAACTTTCGGGACGCAGCATTTCCTCTAATTCTCTAAACATGAGCATGGGCTACATCCAAAGAAAAAGACAAGGAAGTCTCTCCAATGACCACTTGATCCTTTAACCGGTGAATAAGAAGCATAAGTTGCTCAAGTGAGG
>BQNB010177211.1:0-12987 GCA_026074375.1 Tanacetum coccineum
CTAAACCTAAGATCTACACAACCACGTCTATGCACTAGGGCTGTTGACTCATTTCCTATGTGAAGAATAGATCCATCATTCAGCGACTCATAGGTCTTTAACCAGCATCTATCTTTACACGCATGCACAGTTGCTCCTGAGTCAACCCACCACGTAACATCATCATCCTTTCAGTGAGTTGGAAGAACCATCCCTGAACCCTTTGTGCCTGATCCATTGGCTTTGTTGCCAACATTATCAGCTTTGCAATTCTTTTTCAAGTATCCAGGTTTCCCACTCTTCCAACAAGTCACTTTTTGTTTCTTGTTAGGATCAGCTTTGGTATCATGATGTTTACGTGTACCCTTGTTGTCATTGTACCTGGAGGAGTTGTTATGCTCTATCATATTGATAACTGAAGGACCAGCAACATTGTTGCCCTTTGTCTTGTCATTATCCTGCGTCCTGAGGAACTCCTCAATACGCAGATGACTACCCAACTCAACAAGAGTTAATTCCTCTTTCAAATGTTTCAAGGTGTGCTTGAAATCTTTTCATGAAGAGGGAAGTTTATCAATGATACATGAAACCTGAGTAGATTCATCCATGTTCATCTTGTGTTGTGTAAACCTTCTAAGTATACCAAGAAGTTTATTGTATTGTTCCAAGACTGGTCTTGAATCAGTTATTTTGTAATTTGTGAAATTACTAACAAGGAACTTCTTACTTGAGGCATCCTCGGCCATATATTTGGCCTTTAAGGATTCCCATAGTTCTTTGGAAGATTCAACATTCTGGTTAATATCAAATAAAGAATCAGACATACCATTGAGTGTAGAATTACTATAATCACTTAACACATACATGAAATATTTAGCATGAAATGTTAGATAGAGAAAGACTTTGGGAGAAAGGTTTTAGTGAGAGAAAGATGAGAGAGAAAATACTTGTTGAACTAATATGAGAAAAAAAAACCAACTAACCCACCAACCAACTTCCAAGGCATGGAGAGGTGTTTATATACTTACAATGGGCGGATGGGCCTTGGCTTAATGGACTTTATCCATGGTGCCTGTCCCATAACTACTAAGTAAGATTCCAAATATTAACATAGGACGAGATAACTACAATTATCTATGGAGTGACCGATACTTTCCTAGGATTTTTGTATTCCTAACAATCTCCCCTAAGGGAGGTCACTCCATGTTACAAAATCTTAAACCTAGCATACTATGCTGAGTCTTTAATCTTGTGCTCGTAGTCTTTAACTTCAATCACTAACTTGTGATTTGATGTAGTGATCATTGACTTTAGGCTTGAGCTTGTTCCTTTATCTTGACTTGAATGTGAAAATGTTATCTTGAACACCTTGAGATCATCAACCAAGCATAATCTCGATACGCCATCTTGTGAACTTGTGACTTCTGGACCGACATGCTCATACCTTTCTTGATATGTTATCTTGAAAAGCTTTAATATTGCATCTTTCTTGAGGTTCTTTAACTATAACACTTCGTCACTTCGAGAAAGACGTTCGGTATCAGAGTGACGAAAACTTCTTTGAAATTCTTTGACTTTAATACTTTGTCACTTCAAGAAAGACGTACGGTATCAGAGTAGCGGAAGTCTTGAAACATGTACTTGAGCTTTCATGATGTCTTTATGTTTGTCGGTCGGGTATGAGCATGTGGCTATGAATCTTGTGAGTCAGCTGGAATCAGGTACCTTCACCTCCATCTTTAAGTATCCTGCATTAAAACAGTTAGCAATAAAGCGGGGGGACGAATATGGCTTTGTCATTCGCCCGTGTTTGGTTGGAGTAACCTTCGAATCTGTGAGGATCGACCTGTGATCAGGTAGATTCAATTTAAGAAGAATCTCCTTGACAGGATTTCCAGCTAAAGTATAGAATCTTTCTAACACATATGCATTAGATTCATCAAACTCAGCATGTCTCCATTACGCAGAACGTGCTAGAAGCAAAGCACGATAATGAGTAAACCCAGAGAGTTACTATCATCATTGATTGAATAAAAAATTCGATTGAAAAAATCAAATCGATGTGTCCTTGCTAAAGTGGTTTTGTGACACATCGGAGTGTTAATCATTTACAAAAATTCATCATCAAACCTTAAATCCAAATACTGGAAACAAGTTGATATCTTGTAGAATCGAGACCATCTTTCTTCCAGTGTCACATAGTTGATATCATAATAGAATCGCACAATCACCTACCATGAGCTTGTTTGATGTTGGCTCCAAGCAACAGTATTTCTATCTTCACTAGAGTAATATCACTCGATGTTTCTGGTAAATCACGAGGATAATGCGTATGACCTCCTTAAATATATACTTGTTATTCACATTTGTGTGACTTAGCAAGCATAATTTTGACAAGTGTCCTAATGAGATTTATGGATGATCTCTTTTTGGCTCTAGACTCAATAGTGCATTTAGTTTTAAGTACATAAGGCTGAGCAGACTGCCCACCTTTTTCAATATCAACTAACTCGAAGTGAGAAAAGTAAAATGAAATGCGAGTAATCACCGTTGATAAATGAAACAAGGATCAGTTGTAGAAGACTAGATGGATATGGAGGGGTTGTGCATGAGCGTCAACTGTGTCCATGAAGGTCCTTCAATGTCAGACAACAACTTAGTGTTTCTGACAGTTTATGTATTGACCATTTCTGCCTAAGTGTATGGAGGGCTTCTTTTTTTTCACCCATTTATCCTTAACAATTCTATTTCATTCATCAACCCCTTCGGCATTTATCGAGACTTCATGACTAATACCTTGTTGGGTTTGTTCCAATATTAGCTCAATCTCAGTCCGCACTATTCCCTTATTCTTACTTTTACTCCTTTTGTATCATACCTAAGGACTTCTACACTAACTAGTGGATATCCCTGGGTAGATCCCTCCGGTTCTGGCTGGATCATAGGATTTGAATACCTATGCCTAACCACCTTATAACTTCATAAATTTAAGTACATGGTTGGTCTTTTGGGTATTCCATCTCAATCCTTCAAAAACCATTAAAAAGTTCAATCAAAGTGTTTGATATAAATATCAAAACGATTTACACTTTGAGAGTTTTTCATTATCACTAAAAGCTCCCCCTCAATATGTGCATTGTAATCGTAGTACATGCTAAGTGTAGAAGTCTTGTGTAGTCCAATTTATAACGATCACAAAAAACCATCTTAATCAAATTTAGATTCAGTTTAATTCATAGTTTAATCACATTTTCCTTCTCTCATATATCCAAAATGTTAATCCCTTGATATTTTGGATATCAATTGATTAAACGTTCGAGGATAAAATGTTACACAATATCTAACAAGAACATTTTAATGCTCCCCCTCAATGTTTGAGGGTATATAAGATAGTGCTGAGTACAATAATTTGAAATTTTTTGAATTTACTAAGAATTTCTTGAAATTTTTTTACTCGAGCACTCCTTATTATCACCATTAAGTCTACACTACATATATACATTCACAAGATTATTATGTATGGCGAGGTTGAACACTGAATGAATGAGACATTATGTGAGAGAATCATGGGTTCTTTGTAGCAGCCTAGTCTTCCTCGTCAGTCCCTCCTCTAAGAAGTTGTCTTAGCATCCCCCAAAATCAGCAATCCTTTCTTGAGTAGATTCAAAACTTGCTTGCAAGCCGCATCAAGCAGTCTTAATGTATAAAGCCCAGATATCTGAAGCATACAATGAACTTTTCAGATGTTATACCACAAACACCACATCAATTAATCCCGGAGTCAGTTATATCTCCTTATCGATAGTTATGAATAAATTTGTAACACCAAAGTCAACTAAGTCCGGATGTCACAATAATTCCCTCTTAAGTAGTCGAAATGAAAACACTTAAGTCAACTAAGTCCCAAATGTACTCATTTCTTTCTGCATAATACTGACTATCTTAATGAATCATCATACTTATCAAACCTATGTGTACCTCTTTTATCAAATATTTCTACTCCTTTTAAAAATAAGCTTAGAGATTAACCGTTTGAGAAGCATTTATTGAATCAGTAACCAATCTTCTCACGCTTAGAATAAATCTTCTTACAACACTTCCCCTAGTATCTTAGATGATACATACTTGAAATCATAAGATATCTCTACCCCCATGTAGTTGAAATAGTGCACCCAAAAGTAACAAGTTAAAACACTAATTTTTTCTGCGGTTATGACATTTGTCTTCCTGGAATGACCTAAAATGAGAATAGGGTATGAATTCTATCACGTGTACTCATTATCTTTCTTGTATATCTATTCCTCCCCCTTTATTGGTTTCAATACCTCATAAAACACAAAAACCTATTACGCACTATACAGACAATATACTTGAGAATCGTATTTGAAGAATTGGTAAAGCTTAAAATCTATTATGTGAGTGAATCAACTAAGTCTTAAATTGCAATAAGTCCATAAAGTTGAACAAATGACCATCTAAAGCTCTTGAATATTATAAAAATTAACTTACTCCCCTTAAAAATGTTATCTGTCATTATCCAAAACATTATTCGTTTATTCCGTGACTTATTTTGAAAGACCATTTTAAAAGATTATTTGATGACATATTCTCCCCCTCAAATGATGACCCTTTTCTATTAAAGAAGTTGTTTGTCATGTTGAGTTGGTCGAATTCTGTCTTTGAAAAATCTTTTTGTGATTACTGAAAAAACTGATTCCTTTGTGAAGACAACTTTTTTTTACCAATAACAAAAAGATTTCTCATAATATTGACAAAGAAATGCACTTGAACGTACATTAATTTGTATATATGAACACCGATTGTGTTGCAAAGTAAACAACACGCTTCATTTTCATAAAGTAACCATAGCCCCCCCCCGAGAAAATTACTTCCCATTTAAGTAGGTCAAGTTCCTTTTGACCGGAATACTTGCCTTTAAGAGATGACTGGGTTTCTATCGTTGAAATAATAGACACGCCATTTTTGGCATGTTTTGAAAACATTTGGAACTTCTTCTCGAAACTTCATTTACAAAGCCTCGTATCATTAGTTAATGACATTTTCTAAGACCGTAAATGTTATGATTTTCAGAATACATGGCCCCCCCATTATTACCCTGCTTTTTATATTTTTTTTTCATTTTTTTAATTTTTTCTTTGGTTTTAATGATTTTATATTTTTGTATTTTGTTTTTATAAAAGTTTTCTGAAAATGAAAAATATTTTTGGTTTTTATGGGTTTTTAATATATATACATATTATACATGATATTTGAATAGGTACCACCACTATTCATCAACTTCATCTGCCAATTGTTTCAGAGTCTTCGGCGTAAAACTTCGCATTCACAGCTTGTTGATAAGAAATTCAATTCTTTCTCTGCCAAGGGCTTTAGTGAAGATGTCCGCCAGCTGATACTCCGTATTGACAAAGTAAAGTTTTACTACTCCGTTCTCAACTTGCTCTTTTATGAAGTGGAATCTGATGTCAATATGTTTTGATCAAGAATGTTGAACATTGTTGCAGCATAAGTTCAATCAGCGCTTTTGTTACACAATCCATTGGAATTTATTGAATTCAAGGCCATAAGTCGTAAGTTTTGTGATCTTCATCCAAAGGACTTGAGCACAACGATCCTGACAAAAGCAATATATTCAGCTTCCGTACTAGCTATCACAGCGCTTTTCTGCCTTTTGATATGACCAGCTAACAAGTCAATCTCCAAATATTGCATACTCCAGAATGAATGATACGTCGCATGAATTCCCAGCGTCCTGCATAACTGTTAGAGCCAATAAAGAATCATTTAGATACAGAGTCCCCTATTAACGGATCCTCTAGGAATTTATAGATTCTTTTTACAGCATGTAAGTGCATTTCGGTAGGGCTTTAGCCTGATACCTGGACACACACGCAGTACAACAAATGTAAGGTCTGGTCTACTGGCTGTAAGATACATAAGGGTAGAGGTGTGCACGGTTCGGTTTGGGTCGGTTTTTGGCTAAAACCAAAACCGAAACGAAATATTCGGTATCGGTTTTTTTCGGTTTATTGGTTTTTGCGGTTTGGTTTTTTGGTTTTTTCGATTTCAAACCGTTTAAATTTGGTTTTTGCTAATTTATATTAATAAACTTGTTTTTCGTAGAAAATTGGTTATTTTTTTAATTTTTTATCAATATGAGCCTAATAATATTTACATCAAATTTTTACAATTATACACATATAAATGAGAGACACACACATGAATGTGAAAATACACATATATATAAATAAACACACGACATATTATCAAGTAAACACACGTACACGACAAACATATATATAAACATTAAGAATAATAAAAATTATAATATTTTTCATCATAATAAAATAAATATAAAATTATAAAAATTTTTAGTTAAACATTTATTTTATTTATATTATATTAATCATATATTATTATAAAACCGATTTGGTTCGGTTCGGTTTGGTTTTTAAGGTTTGGTTTTTGAACAAAAACCGAAACCGAACCGAAATTTTTCGGTTTTTGAAAAATTAAAAACCGAATAAAAGACCATTTTTTCGTTTTAGCTAGTTCGGTCGTTTTTTTATTTTGGTGTTTTTTCGGTTTTTTCAGTCGGGATTTGGTTTTTTTCGGTTTCTTCTGCTCACCTCTACATAAGGGTGCCAATCATTCCACGATAGTGTGTAGGATCCACGGCTTTTCCTTGTGTATCTTCATCCAGTTTGGATTTCTTTACCATGGGAGTATCCACGGAGTCACTAAATTCCATACCATATTTTTTCAATGATTCTAGAGTATATTTAGACTGGTTAATAAAGATGCCTCTAGGACATTGTGAAATCTGTAGTCTTAGAAAAAATGATATTTTGCCCATTATCGACATCTTAAACTTTGAACACATTATTTTTGAAAATTGGTCACATAGTTCAGGTGTAGTAGACGCAAAAATTATATCAACATAAATTTTTACCAGGAGAATATCTTTGCCTTGTCTTCTGATGAATAATGTGGGATCCACGGTTCCTTTAGAGAATTCTTGAGAGAATAGAAACTTCGACAATAGATCGTACCACGCGCCTTCTTAAGCTTACACACATGATTCGGATTGTCTTGATCCACAAACCCGTCCGGTTGGCTGACATAAAATTCTTCGCAGATAATACCATTCAAGAATGCCGTCTTAACATCCATTTGGTAGACGATCATATACATGTGAGCAGCATAGGCGAGGAAAATTTGTATAGCGTCAAGTCTAGCCACTGGAGCAAAAGATTCCTCAAAATCAATTCCTTCTTCTTGACGGTAACCACGAGCAACCAATCGAGCCTTGTTCTTTAGAATACCTCCTAATTCATCAAGTTTCACCTTGTAGATCCATTTTAACGTAATAACCATCACTTTATCTAGATAAGGAACGAGTTCCTAGACTTCCAAACGTTCAAATTCATTAAGTTCCTCTTGCATTGCTTCAATCCAACATGCTTGAGTTAACGCGTCTTTATAGTTCTTAGGTTCAACTAATGTGAGAAAGGCATTATAGTAACAAAATAAGGCTTATTCATGGAGTTGGAGTCTTGTGGAAACAGGTCTTTCGAGTTCACCGATGATGTTGTCTAAAGGATGATCCTTGGTTCATTTGGTAACGTGTTCTGAGTTAGGAGCAGCAGTTGGCACAATAGTAGGAATAACATCCAAAGACGAAGATGCTTCAAAATCATTTTCTGGAATTAGAATACCAAAGAACGAATCATTATTCATGTGTGCAACATCTAAATCATGATTGTCTTCTTCAACATCATTAGGAATGATAGGAGATTGAGTTTCGGGTGTTGTTTGAGAGTTACTTGGTGATGGTGCATCTTGGTCAACAGTTGTTGAGGAAGGTGAATCGGTTGATGGAGCGGGAACTAGAGCAACTACTTCAGCAATTGGAGCAATGACTTTAGGGGCTGGGCGATCAACACTTGATGGAAGGTTGAGTAATTCATCAAACAGTGGTTGTAATAGTAAATCCTAATCATTTCTTAAAGGTGGTACAAACGGTGTTGAAGTAGGAGGGTTTGGTACGAGTCCTGAACTTATTGTTGCAGGAGTTATTTCATGAAATACGGGTCCTGAACTGCTGTGTTCAGATACTTTTGTATCTCAAGATTTTACTTAAGTCATATACCCGAAGGCTCTTTAAGACTTTTGTTTCGATACTTATTAATTTAAAAAATAAAGCGTAACGGTTAAGAATGCAATAATTATCTCCTAGCCCTTTTCAAAAGATCAAATGTCATCAAGATTATAATCCACATCGAGGCAACCAAAATTCATGGAAAAACGATAAGTCGGGAGGTTTGTCATGTAAAAGCTCATATGGTGTTTTTCCATGACGAAGACGTACAATGGAACGATTTTGGGTGTAACATGCGGTAGCAACTGCTTCTGCCCATAAGAATAACGGAGCTTTTGCATAAATCAACATTGTGCGGGCAGCTTCAATTAGCGTACGATTACGTCTTTCAACGACACCATTTTGCTGTGGAGAGCGAGCAACAGATGTTTCATGAGAGATACCAACTTTCTCATAATATTCACGCAAAGTTTGATTAACAAATTCAGTTCCATTATCTGTTCTTATGCGTCGGACAGGTACTTTAAGCCGCACTTGGATCATCTTGAGAAACTTGATTATGAAATCTGGAGCTTCATCTTTTGACCTTAAGAACTTAACCCATGTAAATCAAGAGAAATCATCGACAATGACGAGGATGTACTTCTTTCCATTAATACTTGCGACACGCATTGGTCCACAAAGATCCATGTGTAAAAGATAGAGTTTTTCTTGGTTGGTGTCTTCAGATTTAGGTTTGTGGGGTTTCTTCTTGCTTTTGCCCATTGCACAAGCAGAACACAGATGGTCCTTTTCAAATTTAAGCTTAGGGAGACCTCAAACAAGACCATGTCTAGCTAAATGGTTGATTGCACTAAAGTTCAGATGAGACAGACGTCGGTGCCATAGCCAGGACTTAGTCTTTGAGGCCTTTGACAAGAGACATATAGGAGAGGACGCCATCATATCTCCAAGAGACAGAGTATACAGATTGTTGCCTCGAGATCCAGTCAATAGATCAACACCTTCCAAATTACGAATGAAGCAGGTGTGTTGACGAAAAGCAACTTCAAGGTTCGAGTCACAAAATTGCCCAACGGAGAATAAGTTGTGTCCAAGTCCTTCCATATAGTAAACCCTTAAGATCGTAACATTCCCAATCTGATAATCACCATATCCCAATATCTTTGCCACGTGATCATTTCCGAATTTGACTGTACCCAAAAACTTATTGACGAAATTGGTGAGCTGAGAGCGATCTTCGATCATATGCTTGGAGCAGCCATATGACAAAATTGGTGAGCTGGACAACCTGCATTTAGCAAAAGAGGAAGATGGAACATCAAAAACAATGGATCCCCGAGATGGACTGGGTTCCTTTTTGTTAGCAGATACGGATTTAAGAACCATAGATTTGCTAATGGGAACATTAGTTTTAGATTCACGGTACCTTGAGTAACCAATGTTACAACAGGCTAGGAGTTTCATTTTCCTAGAGCAGTTGGTTTCCTAATGGTGTACTTCAGTATTTGTGAATCCTAGTTAAAGGCATGCATTTCCTACTATAATGAAGGTTCGACCAGTAGGCCTCTAGAGTATCTATATTGAAAAACACCTTTTTTGTTGGTTCCAAACTTTATCTCTTGGAAGTTTTTTGTTAACAGATTTAGATTTTTACTAGCATTCACAATCTTGATAAAATCAAGAACACCAAATCATGATAACAAAAGCATGCAACCATTACACTTAAACACATTTAGGTTCAGAATTCGCATTAAGCTTGGAATGTTGCACATGAGCAGTTCCTTTAGGTTGAACAACACAATCTTTATTTTTCAAACTATATTTAACTTTCCTAGGGTGGGACTTCTACTTTATTCTCGAGTACTACTTGTGTTTGCCGAATCTATCTTTCTTTGGTATTTCCTGAAGGCTGTATCCGCTAGCAATAGTAACGTATTACTCCTGTAAAAGACAACATAGGTTTGTTAGAAACTAGGTTTGATGTAGAGGTTGTTTTGTGATTGTGTTTCCTGGGGATATGACAGGCTTAGTGAATCTAACGCTTTTGTCCTTGTTCTTTGGGGTCACAGGCACTAATTTTCCATAGCCTTGTTGATACTAGGCAGTTTTTACTGATTTTTAATCAACTCAAGAACTTGTTAGCATCCCTACAGGTAGATCTAAAGATTGATCTAGTGGATATTTTGATTTAACTGTACAACTAGATCCCATAAGAACGTAGCTTCTCTATGGGGTGAGAAACATTGTTTGCTTTTAAATTGGACACAAGTTCTTTACGCGAGTTTTACATGTTTATGTGTTGCCTAAGTTGCTTACAAACCTACTACTGCCCAAATTATCATGAACTGTTAGTTTCTCGACCGGAGGACCGGTTGAGGGAGCGCGAGTGAGTAAATAGATCTATTGGGACTAATTATCCCTATCCGCTTTGGTTCCACTTAACGAAGAACAAACGGATATATGTCATGTCGATTGTGCATTATGGTGGTCTTTGGTTTGGGACACCGGTTAAGGGCAGGAATACTATGCGACAGGATGTAGCATGCCCTGTTGATTATTAGCTTCAGTGTCATGAGCTTAGCGCAACAGTAAATACTTTTTATGTGATGCTGTATCTGTTATAGTAGTCGCATACGTTTTGAAATCTTGTGGTCCACTCTTGTATTAACTTAAACCTATGAATTCACCAACATTATGTTGACGTTTTAAACATGTTTTCTCAGGTGCTTAGCTTGGATTGATTCTTGATGCTATGTGGAGTCTATGTGCTATGTGACTTCGCCAATTTCAAGATTTATCTATTATTTACTCGTTGTCATTATCAAAACTTTGTTATGCTTCCGCTACTTTTAACTTAATTATTATGGGTTGTAAAACTTAAATTTATTTTATTTTATGCGATGAGTAAACTTTTTCAAACGTCCATGATTAGTGGTCGTTCTTTATTGCTTTGTGATCGGATTGTTATGACGTCACGCCCTCGGACACGTATTCCGTCCAGGCCCCGTTTGGGGGTGTGACACCAAGAGTCATTCATTTTCGTTCAAAACTTGATTCATTTTAACTTCAAATGTTTTGGATTCTAAACGATGTTGTTCCACAGCCTGTTCCATTTTATGAAAGACATTTTGGACTTCAGAAAGTTCATCAACCAAATTTGATTGAATGTGTTAAACAAGTCCTTCAGAGCTTTTACAATTGGAATTATTTCATCCCTAAAATAAGCTTTTGTATGTTCGAACCCCTACGAGTCTTCAGTGATAGCTGTGGGTGTGGTTCTTTCTTTGACAACCACGTCAAAACTAACAACATGGTGTTTAAGTTTCTTCAAACTCGTATTCACCATCTGACTTTAGGAAGTTCTTTTGGAACCTCAACTATGGTGGGTCTTCTAGAAAGAGTGGGTTCAGTAGAAATTACAGAATTCTGAGACCAAAAGTCTTGTTCAGCAGACAATTCAGTTTGTGGAATAAATCGTTTTACAAAATCTTGAGAAAGTTGGTTAAGACGAGCATAATCAACTGGTGTAGGATTAACTTTCTTTTCTAACATCATAGGATCTTTTTGTTTTAAAAGCATTTTAGAACGACTCTCTTCATCAAGCATTAAGGTCTCTTCAGAGTCAGGAATCACAATGGGATTAGTTTTCTCAATAATATCACCAACATATAGCTTTGGTTCCAACTGCTGAGCTTTCTTCAGATAGAAAGGATTTTGAAAGCCTAGAGCTTGTTTAGTGTTATGATCATAGAAAAACTGAGGTTTCCTCAACATGTGAACAGTTTATGCGGATTGATCTCTTTTAAAGACAATATTATCTAGCTGTTTGATCCGCTTTTCTAAAGCTATTTCCCTATCAATGTTTCTAGATTCTTCTTTCTTAAAATCATTTTTGAGAAGAGTAACCATTTGCATTAAAGATTCCTTTTCTTTTAAATGTTCTGAAAGAGTTTAAGATGACCAATCTCTACAGAATGTGCACATGAATCTGAAATGTTATCTTTTCTCTTAAAATCAACATTTTGTCCTTCATTCAACACTTTAACTTGTTCCTTATATCTTTCAAGCTCATCAGTTAAAGTATCATTTACGCTTTTATTTTCCAGATTTATCTTGGTACAATTAGCAACTTGGGTTTTTAGTTGTTCAATCACATATAATATCAATGCATCTTGTTGTGTAGAGGAGTTAGAGTTCTGAACAGCTGGCTGTTGTGATTCAATCACATACCGAGAATAAGCAATTATATTGCTATCACTGGTTATTTCAGTTTCTGAATGGTTCACAACATTCGACTGTTCAGAAGACGGTATCACCTGCACAGCTTGATTAATCATATTATTATTCACATTATCATGATTGTGTACCTCAGCAAGAGCATCTGAACCATAATGAGATAAATTCGCCATGAGAGCAACTTTGGCGATGTTGAGTTCATCATAATCAGGGTCATATGCATCCAAATCATCAGCTTGATAAGCAGCATTATGAGTAATGATAGTCTATGTGGCTTGACCTTTTGGAATTCCTGGATCTGCTAAAAATGCTAGTTCATCTTCATGTAGAATTTGCCACTTGTTTGAGCTTAAACCGACAACACTTTATCTTTAAACCATGAATCATCCCGTTTCCTCCTTGGTTTAGTGCATTGTTTGGACATATGTCCTTCCCTTTTGCAGTTGTAACAAGTAACAATCCTTTGTTTCCCTGAGTTACTCCCACTTGCTCCTGAAGTGAAAGTTCTTATAGTACCCGCAGCATAATAAATTTGTATCATCTTCCATCATTAATGGTGGCTTGTTGTCTTGGGTTTGACGAGTTTCTCAACTGGTTGTTGGTAGTAGGATAGCGGGAAGTGACTACAACAGACAAGAATGACATCA
>BQNB010177212.1:0-12987 GCA_026074375.1 Tanacetum coccineum
CTGAAGTGCAGTTCACTTTTACTCTCTCTGTTTCTTCATGAGCATCTGCAGTAGTCACGAACTTGAATTCCTCTTGAGTGCTTTGGATCCCTGCTTCTTCCTCCTGAGCAATCTGCAGCTATTGCTGAAGATAAGCAGCATCCCGTTTCCTTGACTTTACTGTGCAGTTGCTGGCATAATGACCCTATCCTCGACAGTTGTAACATCTTATCGGATTACCATTGATACCATTACCATTACCCTCAGCTGGTGTTGTAACAACATTTCCATTCCTATACTGATTTGAAATTTCTGAAACAACACTAAGCCCATTCATATTTTCAACATTCTGAATACCCGGATTCTAAACTGCATTTTGCCCAACTTTATTCCCATCATTCTGCACAGCATTTTGTCTCACCCGATTTCTAACATTGTCATCAACCATTTGCATTTTCATGTCTTGGCTCGTGTTCATATCCGGTTGTGCAATTTGATTATTGTGGGGAGTTAATGAACTTCTTTGGTTGTTGTTTGTTGGAATGGTGTTGATTTTAAATGCTTTAGCTATTAAAGCAAGTGCCTTGTTCATTGCAGTTGTGGGATCTGAACTGTCTTCGAGATTCTGCATTGGTTGTGGCATGTAGTTCGTGTTGAATGAAGGTTGTTGGACAAAGTTGTTGTTGGGTTGTGGATGTTGTAGGTTGGTAATGAGTGATGATTGATCTAGGTGAAACGGTGTCTGAGTGTTTGCCATTAATGCCAAAGGATCATGTGTGTTTGCTAGTCGTTGTGCTCTAAAAGCATTGATGTCTTGTTGAGTCGACATTGCAAAAGTGATGTGAAATGATAAACAAGGATCTTTAGTGGGTAAAGTGATTGTTGTTGTGGATTAAAATCAATTAACGTTCACGGGATTTTATAAATCTTTGACTTAAACCGTAAAAAATTAACTTTTACAGGATTTTACTAAATCAAGAAAAACCGTGAAACAATGATTAATTGTGGTTGAAATTGTTGTTAAAATTGAAGAATTTGAGCTTTTGTTGGTGAAAAATGAGCTTAAAACGATGATCGGTGCACAAACTTTGAACTTAAGATGAGTATTGGTTAATTAAAACTCAAATAAGGACAAACGGTGCAATTGAAATTCACTTTGGAGGGCTAACAGGCTGTTATAAAGGAATAAGGACTAACGGTGTAATGATGTTTTAACAAAAAGGGTTAACAAGCTAACAAAGGACGAATGGTGAAATGGTTTTAAAGTCCAGGGGCTGAAGGTGTCAAAAGTGAATTGTAGTTTAATAAAATAAACTTTTCCCTCCTAAATGTTGTCTTCTTCGATAGAAAATAAATATACCACGTTGATCGTAAATGGATCACGATCATAATGGTATAGGTTTAAAGTCCCGTAACTAACCGACACTCGAAACTGAAAAAACCAAAAATGACTCGAAATCGTGAGATTTTGTTTCCGTGAACTTGTTAAATAGGTTTCCACACAAACTTGTATAATAGATCGGTTCTCAAATGCCTAATAGATCGGTTCCACAAAAACTTATACAATAGATCGGTTCTCAAATGCTTGATAGATCGGTTCCACAAAAACTTGTACAATAGATCGGTTCTCAAATGAGTAGACGATAGATCGGTTCTCAAAGAGTACAATAGATCAGTTGCTACTGAAGTTGTTAGATCGGTTCTCAAAGAGCCAAAACGTACTATCGTCCTTGTCTTTGTCTTTTTGCATAACCAACAAAACTAAAACCGTCCTTGGTGCTATAATTGTGGATCTTGTCCCTTTGATTTTCAAACCGTTGGACCACAAACAAAGAAATAAGCCACCTAAAATAAGCTTGAATAAGCTCTTAAACAAGCTGTTAAGCCAAGAAAACTTGTACCACAAAAAGCTACAAGTAAAATGAAACCAAAAAGCTACTCTTTGTCTTCAAGCCGTTACCAAGAATAGCAAACCAAGAAGCTTAAATAAGCTGTGAAGATAAGCTTAAATAAGCTCGAAAATAAGCCACGTGAAACCTTATAAAGAAGCTGTTAAACCTTTGAAACAAGCCACGATAAGTTACAAATGATTTGAAGGTGAAAGGTTCAAGCTTTAAGGTTAAAAACTAAGAAACCTAATATACTAGAAAATAAGCTACGAAAAGTGTGACCACACCAAGTAAGCCACGAAGAATAAGGCAAATAAGCTATGAAAAGCTGTTGAGAAAAGAAAGAAAGAAATTTTGTTTATAAAATTATAACGTTTCTATTTCTTTACTCGCGGGATGGTACGGTTATCGTCGATAGAAAATAAATATACCATGTTGATCGAAAATGGATTACGATCACAATGGTATAGGTTTGAAGTCCCTTAACTAACCAACACTCGAAATTGAAAAACCTGAAAACGACTCGAAATTGTGAGATTTTGTTTTCGTGAACTTGTTAAATCGGTTTCCACACAAACTTGTATAATAGATCGGTTGTTGAATGCTTGATAGATCGGTTCCATAAAAACTTATATAATAGATCGGTTCTCAAATGCTTGATAGATCGGTTCCACAAAAACTTGTACAATAGATCGGTTCTCAAATGAGTAGACAATAGATCGGTTCTCAAAGAGTACAATAGATCGGTTGCTACTGAAGTTGTTAGATCGGTTTAGTAGATCGGTTCTCAAAGAGCCAAAAAGTACTATCGTCCTTGTCTTTGTCTTTTTGCATAACCAACAAAACTAAAACCATCCTTGGTGCTATAATCGTGGATCTTGTCCCTTTGATTTTCAAACCGTTGGACCACAAACAAAGAAATAAGCCCCCCCTAAGAATAAGCTTGAATAAGCACTTAAACAAGCCTATCACCAAGAAGAACCTTGTACCCCAAAAAGCAATACAAACACAAGGTAAAATGAAACCAAAAATTCTAATCTTTCTTTGTCTCAGCCGTACCAAGAATATAAACCAAGAAGCTTAAATAAGCTGTGAAATAAGCTTAAATAAGCTCGAAATAAGCCACAGTGAAACCTTCTAAGAAAGCTGATAACCTTTAAACAAGCCACAATAAGTTACAAAATGATTTGTTGGGCAAGGTCAAGCTTTAAAGGTTAATAACATAGGAAACATAATAATGCTTGAAATAAGCTATGAAAAGTGTGACCACACCAAACAAGCCACAAAGAAAAAAAAAAAAAAAATAAGCAAATAAGGGCCCCCGTTATTTTGAAAAGCTGTGAGAAAAAGAGAAAAATGGTTTACTGCACTAGAACGAATATGAGAAGCAACACCCTTCACCTTGTGTGGTGAAAGGTATTATAGTACATGGAGTGTTTTAACCCTACTTGGGTCGTTGGGATTTGTCTTTGGGCCGAACCTATTACACATGGGCTTTAAGCTCGACAACTAGGCCCAATTAGCTTAAATGAATTCCCGTAAACTATGTTTTTCCTATACAAGGCTCGGGAATATATAATGACCATCACTTTACATAAAAACACGGCAACAGAATGACCTGAAATGTAGTAGGACAAGATATGACAAAGTCATATTGTCCGTTCAAGCAGTCTGAGGTCTTCTCCGTACTCTCTTCCACCAACAAATTTCTATAAGCTTCTTATTTACCTCCTGTCTCTAAGCTGCTTATCGATATCCTGGATCATAACTCGAGCCCTTCGCTTGTCTAATCCACCTCATTTCCTCTTTGGCAGGTATTCCATCCTTATTCTCGAAGTAATATCATGAAGAGCTGTACGAACAGAATTGAGTGTGCCATCACTGAATTTATGGAGTTCATTAGTGCGCATCAATCTGTTTATGTTGTTCTGATCCTTTAATATCACTCCTTGAGGGTCTTAATATGTAGTGTATGAGGTTCTTTTTCTGAGATCCGGCCTGAATGTGTCTAGGTTGATGAGGTTGAGCTTCTTTTGGTAACTTTTGACACCCAATTGAAGATCTTCCACCCGTCTTTGAATGACAATACGTCTGGTGAACATACGTAATGCCACATTCAAGTCATACCATTCATCTGTCGTGAGATTAGTCAGCTTCTATTGAACAAGCAGGAGTAACATGTCCTCGATGTCTTGGGTAGCAAGTCGTAGGAAATACCTTCCTATAAATTTGTAAAAGCTGTGATCCTCTCATACGAATTTCAATCCTCATATAAAGAATGAGATATATCCTCTTAGAGTGAGTGGTATCATTCAAATCTTGACTCGAATCTTAGAACCTATGTTAAGAATTTCCTCTGAATACACAACAATTCAGAAACCTCTTGTTGTCGATCTTTTAATCGTATATGATGCATTGTGTTGTTGACAGGTACCCAGAAGCCTGATTCATGTAGATAGACTGAACACTGCTGTTATAAGGAAGGCAGGATAACAGGTTGTGAGAGCAAGGGCATCCAATACTACTTGGTAAGTAGGTTCCTTTGGTTTCATTCCAGGGTTGATCCTCATATTACATTTGCCAATTCCAGATCGATTCTCTAGAGCAACTAAAGCATTGTCCAGTGCAATTTGTTGAGCTGTAGAAGTCATGGTTTTGCTATGATTTAACTAATATAGTTTGTATATAACCAAGTTTATATATGACACTATATGGCAAGCTGTTTAATGATGACTGATTTCAGATGCAAGTTATGATTATCAACAAAGGATTAGGCACATTTTGAATGGCAGACACTTAACACATTAGAGGAAGATCTAAGGAAAGGAAGGCAACAAGATAGGACAAAATACATTTAGGTATTTAGGCAACTATATTAGACCAATGAGGGAAACCTATTCAAACTGATGTGTAGTGAAATAGATTACCTAAGGTATGAATAATTGGCCTTGTATTACCTTTGTATATAGCCTAATTAAACTCGTCTAGATTGCAAAGTTAACCAATTTTAATTTGCATCCTAAATTGTGTTTTAACTTGCCTCCTTAAGAGAAATGATTAAATCTTCTCTTTAAAACTTTTTGATTAAATCGCCTCTTAAATTTTTTGATTAAATCGCCCTTTAAATAAGATTAGATTTAACCGCCTCTCTTAATCAATGGATTAAATCACCTCCTTATAAAAAATGGATTAAACCACCTCCTATATTACAAGATTAAATCGCCTCCTAAAGGGGATGGATTAAATCGCCTCCTAAAGGTGATGGATTAAATTACCTCCTAAAGGGTTTGGATTTAATCGCCTCCCTAAAGATTGCCTTAAATGCCTCCTAAAAATGAGATGAATCAACCTCATTTGGATAGGGGGAGCGATTTTAATAGCCTTTGATCCTTCATAATTTCTCTTTAATTTTTTCATGCATCTATATCAATTAAACAATAGGTAATAAACTTATCATATACCTACAAGCAAGAGGTCAAGGATAACAAGAATGAAGCATAAAAATTTACGCAAATATCACAATGAGCAAAAAACATAAGAAATCACTCATTAACCCAAAATTTATGAACAATCTATGGATTTTTTAAACACTAATGCAATCTAGGATATAGTTACACACTTTCTAACTACAAACCCACTAACTTATTACATGTTCTTCCCATATCTCAAAATTTTGAGCACAAGAATCAATCAAAACCACATCATATGTTAACCTAAATAAAAACTGCTTTAGACGAGTGTTGTACACCCATAGACGAACAAAACCCCTCAACCAATTTAGGGTTTCACTGACTTTTGATTTCGAAGAACCCTAGATCAACTTACTAGGGTTTTTGAGATCAAAAATGAGTTATACCCTAATTCCTTTGAGGAATATGATGTTTAGGGTGTAGGGAACAACCTTGTAGTTATACCTTAGGATTGAAAAACACGGATTGTTAGACTTTGAAGGATTTTCGAGCAAGCAAAAATGGAGGAATTTTTTTTAAGTGTGTTTGTTTGTGTGAGATATACGAACGGGGCAAGGGGTGTTTGTGTTTAAACTTTAAGAGTTTGACACAAATGTCCTTTGAACTTCTAATCCTTATGCATTTTTCTTAACTAAGTTTTCTAAGGCATAGATAAGTTTAACAAATGGCACACTTAGTCCCTAAAGATTTAACTACCATACCTAGCAACTTATTTTTGCTATTTACTCCCTAAAAGGCATAAACACATAACATTTAAGGCACAAATAAGTTAAACTTAATTAACTCCCCTTTAATTGTTACTATATTATAGTTTAAAACCTTTTTCCTTTTTATCACAATGATTTTATGAAGAAGATATTTGACATTATTCTCACCCCACAAAACAATGAACCTTTTTCTATTTAAAGAGTTTTAGCATTGTTTAATAGTAGTGGTCAAATTCTTAAAAATGAATTTTCTGATGAATTTCTGATATTATATTTTATTTCTAAAAACCAACCCATAAAAAATAAATTCTCGATTATTTTCAACACATAAGCGCACTGAAAACGTACACTTTATTGTATAAATAAAGCACGGGTTTTGTGTTGCAAAAGTAAACACAAGTTCTTGCATGGTCCATAAAGTAGACCATAGCCCGAGAAACTTCATTCCTGTTGAGAGGTCAAGTTTTCCTTTCGATGGAAACTTCCCTTAAGATGAAGACCGGGTTGCACATCTGAAATAATAGCAAGCCATATGTCATGTTTTTTATTCGAACTTTATTTACAGCTTTGTGCCATTGTTGAATGACATTTATCGATGCTAGAAAGCATGACATGAAATTATATTTTTGTCTTTTTTTGATTTTTTAATTTTGTATTTTGTTTTTATAAAATTTTATAAGAAGTGAAAAAATCTTTTTGAGTTTTTCTGGTTTTCTATATGTACATATTATATACAGGATACAAGAATAGGTACCACCACTATTCTTCAGCTTCATTTGCCAGATCTTTCAGAGTCTTAAGAGTAAAACTTCTCATCCCCAACTTGTTGATAAGGAATCCAATTCTTTCTCGACCTAAAGCCTTGGTGAATATGTTCGCCAACTGAAATTCTGTTTTGAAAAAGTAAAGCTCGACTACTTCATTCTCCACTTGCTCTTTTATAAAGTGATATCTGATGTCGATATGTTTTGATCGAGAGTGTTGAACATTGTTGCAGCATAAGGCAATAGCGCTTTTATTATCACAGTACATTAGAATTTTGTTGAATCCAAGGCCATAGTCGGTAAGTCGTGATCTCATCCAAAGGATCTGAGCACAACAGCCAGATAAGGCAATGTATTCAACTTCTATACTAGATATTGCAACGTTTTTTTGCCTTTTTATGACCAGCTGACAAGTCTGTCTCCTAACAATTTCATACTTCTAGATGTACTACGTCTGGTATCTTGACAACCCGCATGATCAGCATCTGTAAAAGTTGTTAGTGCAATAGCAGAATCTTTCGAATACCATAGTCCCCGATTAACGGTTCCTCTTAGATATCGAAAGATTCTTTTTACAGCATGTAAGTGCTTTTCGGTAGGACGGGCCTGATACCGGGCACACATGCACACAACTTAGACAAGGTCTGGTCGACTGGATGTGAGATACATAAGGGTTCCAACCATGCCACGCCTTGTGGATCCTTATCCAGTTTGGATTTCTCCACTATTAGAGTATCCACTAGGTCACAAGATTCCATTCTATATTTTTTAAGTGATTCTAGAGCATATTTTGATTGGTTTAAAAAGATGCCTCTGGGACTTTGTGAAATTTGTAGTCCTAGAAAAAATGATATTTTGCCCATCGTCGACATCTTAAATTTGGAACACATTATCTCAGAAAACTTATCACAGAGTTCAGTAGTAGTAGAGGCAAAAATTATATCATCAACATAGATTTATACCAGGAGGATATCTTTGCCTTCTCTTCTAATGAACAATGTGGGATCAACCGTTCCTTTAGAGATATCTTGGGATAGTAGAAATGATGACAATAGATCATACCACGCGTGTGGAGCATGTTTCAACCCATATAGGGCATTCTTTAGTCACTACATGTGACTTGGATTGCCTGGATCCACAAATCCGTCCGGTTGACTAATGTAGACCTCTTCACGCAAAATTCCATTCATGAATTCCGTCTTCACATCCATTTGGTAGACGATCATATTCATATGAGCAGCAAATGCGAGAAATATCCAAACAGCCTCTAGTCTAGCCACGGGAGCAAAGGATTCTTCAAAATTAATTCCCTCTATCTGACGGTATCCACGAGCTACCAATCTAGCCTAGTTTTTTAGGATTCCTCCCAATTCATCCAATTTCACGTTATATATCCATTTTAAGGTGATATCATCACTTTATCTGGACGAGAAACAAGTTCCCATAAAGTCAAGAACGTTCAAAAAACTCATTTAGACTCTTCTTGAAGCATTGCCACAATCTAGCATGCTTACGATTAATGCACTCTTGTCGTCTTGGTCAAGCTGGAGAAAGGAATCATCAAGTAGGCAGAACAGGGTTTGTTATCTTGTAGTTGTAGTCCCATGAGAAATAGGATCTGAAAGTTTACCAATTATATTTTGTAAGGGATTATCCTTTGTCCATTTACTAAGGGGTTTTGAGATTGGAGCGTCTGAGTGCACAGTTGTAGGAATAACATCTGATGATGAGGATTCTTCAGAAACAGTTTCTGGAATTGGAATGCCAAAATAAGGATCGTTACTCATATGTGCAACCTCAAGGTCGTGTGACTCTTCTTCAGCACTGAGAGGGATTTCTTAAGATTGTGATTGTTGAGTGGATTGAGAAGTATTTGGAGAAGGTACATCTTGATCAACTGATATTGAGGAAGGTGTACCGGTTGACTCAACAGGAGCTAGAACTTCCACTATAAGAACTGGATAGGCAACATTAACTGGAGGAGAAAAGAACTCATCAAACACTAGCTGAAACACAAGATCCCATTCATTCCTCGATGGTGGTACAAATGGTGCTGGAGGAGGAGGGTTTGGAACGAGTCATGAACTGGGTGTTGCAGGAGTCATTTTATGAAGCGCGGGTTCTAAACTACTTTGTTTAGAAGCCATAGCTGACAGCTCATCAAAATCGAACAGGATAGTTTTCACTGATTTTACGAGGGTACTTCAAATTTGTAGAAACGGTAAGCATTCCTTCTAAGTTGCATATAATGAAAATACCTATAACCCCTTTACTTGAAGTTTGCCTAAATTCTCACACTAATCATTGGTTGGAATAGCAAAGTGCACCCAAAAGACGATAAAGGAAGATAAATCGGGTTTCTTATCAGTAAGAGCTCATAATGAGTTTATCCATGCTAAAAAACCCAAAAAAAAAAAAATCGTAAAACGGATCAGTTTTGGGTGTAACATGCGGTAACGACTGCCTCGGCCTATAGAAATAAAGGAGCTTTTGCGTAGATTAACATTGTTTGAGCGACTTCAACAAGAGTACGATTTCGCCTTTCAACAACACCATTTTGTTGCAGAGTTCGTGCAACTGATGTTTCATGAGAGATACCGACACTCTCATAATAGCTACACAGAGTTTGATTGACAAACTCAGTTCCATTATCTCTACGGATGTTCCAGATAGTTGCATATAATCTAACTTGTATAATTTTCAAAAACTTGATTATAAAATTAGGAGCTTCATCCTTTGATGCTAGAAACTTCACCCATATGAACCGAGAGTAATCAACCCACAATGACTAAGATGTACTTTGTTCCCCATTTACACTTGCAACAATTCTGCATAGGCCCCCGCAAAGATTCATGAGCAGAAGAAATTAGTTTTTCCTGATTAGTGTCTTCATATTTAGGTTATATGAGTATTTGTTTCTTGCTATTTCCCTATTGCACAATAGCCCGAACCACAATGATCTTTTTTTCAAATTTCAATTTAGGAAGACCTCGTACGAGACCATTTTTAGCCAAATGATTAATAGCACCAAAGTTCAAATGTGACAATCGTCGGTGCCATAACCAGGATTTGGTCTTTGAGGCTTTGGACAAGAGAAAAATTGGAAAAGACGCCTTCAAATCCCTAATTGATAATGTATAAAGGTTGGTTTCCTAAGATCCTGAGAGTAAATCAACACCTTCCAAATTACGAACAAAGCACGTGTGTTTTCTGAAAGCTACTTCAAGATCTGAGTCACAGAATTGACCAACGGAGAATAGATTGTGTCCTAGTCCTTCTACATAATAAACCCTTAAAATTGTGATATTCCCTACCTGAGAAACACCATAACCCATAATCTTTGTAATCTGGTCGTTACTGAACTTGACAGTACTGAGAAAATTGTAAACAAAATTGGTGAGCTGAGAGCGATCTCCAGTCATGTGCTTTGAGCATCCGGAGTCCAAATACCACAAAACAATTTGGACAACCTAAGACCAACAAGAGAAGAAGAAGATGGAGCAACTGAATTATTGGATCCCCGAGATGTATCGGGTTCCGTTTTGTTAGAAATCATAAATTTTGCAATCTTAGGTTTGCTATTAGAACCATTAGTCTTAGGTACCTTAGGTCTCCTAGTATAAACCTTAGTTACTACATATTCTTATGCAACTACTTCTAGAGGAATGGGTTCTCTAAGAGGCACTTTATTAGTAGCGGTAATCCTAGTTAAAGGGTACGGATTTCCAACTAAAGTGAAAGTCCTTCCTGTGGGTCTCTAGTTATATCTAATTTTAGTAAACACTTTTCCTGTAGGTTTCCATTATTCTTTCTTCTTAGCTTTCTTAACAGACTTAGATTTGGAAGACGCATTCATATCAGAAACAAATTCAAGAAAGCACAATTCATGTCTAGCATCAAGCATAGAACTGTTACATTTAACGCACATTAGCTCAGAATTTGTATTTAATTTGAAATGATTTACATGTGCATTTCCAGATGGTTCAACAACACAATTTGATTTATTCAAACAAGACTTAACGATCCTAGAGTGGTCTTCTACTTTATTCTTCTTCTGGGTACTACTTGAAATCTGCATGATCCTATCAATCTTTGTATTGTTTGTAGACTTTGACCTGCTAGATTTAGTAGACCGACTTACTCCTGTAGAAGTTGACATAGAATTGTTAGTGGTTTGTTTGGTCTTTATTTGGGAAGAGCCTAACTGTTTTTGGGATGTGCTTGATGATATGACGGGTTCAACAAACCTAACTGTTTTCTTTTTGCTGATATGCGTGACAGCAACTAATTTCTCACTAGGTTTATGAATATCAGGGCAAGTATCTCTAACATATCCTAGCAACTCTTGAATTAGCTTAACATACTTATAGGCAGAGTAAGATGCACTATCTAAAGGGTTTAGTGATTTAGCTTTTTCAACTATTTCCTTAAGAATAGCAGCTTGTTCCATAGTGTGCTTAAGGTAGTATATGTGAGTTTCCCTATTATTCTTATCCTTAGGAGCCAAAGTTACTGGGTCAAGCTTATACATTCCTAGAGCAATAGTGGTAGCATTTGACACATGGGTAGCATTGTCAACTATGTCCTTTCCTTTGAATTTCCTAAGATCATCTTTTAATGCTGTTATGACAAAAACCTTTTCCTGAAGTTGAGCATTTAAATCAGTAATTTCAACAGACTTTTGATTTAATTGATTAACCAAAGATTCAGCATGTTCTTTAGCACGAACACGTGATGGTTTAATTGAATCATAGAGTTGTTTATAAGTCTGTTTCAAATGCTCATTCTCAGCAATTAGTTTTGCCACCCTATGTTCCAGTTCTATGTTGATGGTCTCAATCTCATCTATGTCCTTTTTCACACTGTTTGTGGTGGAAGTTTTATTCAAACGTTTAATGTTTGCCTTCAACTTCTCGATTGTTGTGTCTTTTGCTTGAAGCTCAGCTTTCAAATTGTTCAATTCAAACAATTGATCAAATAAAGGTTCAGTTTGGTTCACAAATGTGTTATTCTTTTGAAAAATTTCTTTATTGAGTTGCATTGCAAGTTCAAGAGAAATGCAGTGTTGTTCAAGTTCAGAAAATCTTTTTGAAAGTTTATTATACTCATCTTTTTCAACCATGTTGTGTTGTTTGATAAGCTCAGCTTCAAGTTCGAGACACTTGTTGCACATTTCCACATAATTCACAGAATCATTCATAGCAGCAGAAGAATTCACATTCACAGAAGTATTTATATCCATCGAAGAATTCACAACAATATTCACAATATCTTGAGAAATGATTTGATCCAAGAGTCGATCGTTTTCAATCAAAAATTGTTTCTTTTGAATTTCAAAGCACTGTTTGTCTACAAAATACTGTTGAACAACAGCTTCCATCTGGTTAAAAACTGTTTGTACTTCCGTTACCTCATTTAAAAGATCTTTATCAAAAACATTAAATATGTCTTTTAAGGTCTTTAAAAATGGAATTATTTCTTTTAGAAAAACAGCTTTAGTGTGTTCAAACCCCCATTCCCCTTCTGTTAAAGCATCGGGTGTAATCTGCTTTTTCACCACATTGTCAAATTGACCAAGATGGTATTTAAGCTTTTTAAGGCTTGTATTAACCAGGCTTACCTTAGGAAGTTCCTGAGGAGCCTCAATTTTGACAGCGAAGAAGCAAATTGGTTAGTATTAGGGTGTGAAGTTTGTAACCAAAAAGCTTGTTCATTAGACAGTTTAGATAATCTATTTAACTCAGCATAATTTATTGGTTTAATGTTAACTTTCTTTTCTAAGACCATTGGATCACTTTGTTTTAAAAGCAATTTGGATCAACTCTCTTTCTCAAGCATCAAAGTCTCTTCAGAATCAGTAATTGAAATCACATTGGTTTCCTTAGCAATAACACTACCATCATAAAGCATTGGCCTAATCTGCTGAGCTTTCTTAAGATAGAAAGGATTTTGAAAACCAAGAGCTGGTTTCAGGTTATTATCATAAAAAAATTGTAGTTTTGTGAGCATATGCACAGTTTGCGTGGATTGACCCATTTTACAAACAATATTGTCTAGTTCTTTAACTTTCTTTTCCAAAGCAATTTATTTATCAATATTCTTAGCTTCCTTTTCCTTGGATTTGTTTTTGAAAACATTAAATGTTTTTGTTGACAATTCCTTTTCCTTTGATTGTTCA